>PHNY01116374.1:0-10091 GCA_003724115.2 Anethum foeniculum | reverse complement strand
TTATTATTTAATGTTAAAATAAATATAAATATATGTTCTAAAATTTATAGAATAATATGTATATTGTATCTAACGTATAGTATATAAAATAATATATATGTATATTTTACATAATGTATTAAAATATATAATATATAAAATTATATATACATTTATAAATAATTATATATATATATATTCGGGTTTTTTCGGGGTTTCGGGTTCGGATCTGGTTTGGATCGGGTTTCGGATTTTGGATCGGGTTTCGGATCGGTATACCTAAAATCCAAATCCAAATCCAAAACTTTTCGGGTTTAAAAATTAAATCCATATCCAAATCTAAATCCAAAAAATCGGGTTCGGTAAATCCAAAATTTCGGGTTTCGGATCGGTTATCCGTCGGATCGGATTATTTTGCCATCCCTATTTATTTCTCAGGCGTGAACTACAGTACTAGTGACTTTGGTGGCGCTGACAAAAGGTTTTTAGAGTATTTACAGCAGCCTTCGAGCGTATAAGTACATGATTACCTAGTTAAACCAGTTTGTATGTGTTGGCGTCTAAATTATTTTTTATTTTAAGTGATATTGTATCACAAAATTGTGACAGGTGGTGGGGGACGTCGTCAACTGTATTACTGTATTGGCTTTCGATTGGGTTTTCTATATGTCGTCTTACAGAAAACAATGATTTAAATTATACAACGTTGATCATTATTCGTGACATTGGTAGAGCTACAACTTACTAGGCATTTCATTTCCCAATTATTTGAAGAATTCTTTGTTTTAGAGACATGAGCTGGATATGAGTTTGACATGATATCTACTAGACCAAATTGAGAAATAATACCTCAAATGTACACATCAACTAGATTGCAAAACTAAGAGTTTAATGTGCTCTACTTCAACAACCGGATTTATCAACTGAACATATATTGTTCATTATTAGTTAGGTGATACTTGTACCAAAAACGGTTGTTTGATTGATTGATCAGTTTAACTCTTCAGTAATGTATACATGTTTAGTTTGACATATCTTGTTAAGTTATAAAAGGAATTTATAGGAAGATACTAATATGTTCTTCCCTATGTGATGTTGCAAAAGAAATGAGTCTATCTGGTTGCTTTAAGATTTTATAAAATAAATATACGTCTAAAAATATTCAAATATGCTTATTTTTTTTGAACGAGTCAGCTGTGCATAGTTAATGAGATGTAATCTTTTTTTTTTTTTCATTATGCAGTCTACAGTTCAATTAGGCCTTGATTTTCTTTGGCCCGAAAGTCTCAAGGGAGCAACTAGACTTGCTGAAGACATTCGTGGTCTTCCAAATGATCACAATGCCAAACAGCATATATTGGAGGTAAGCAGCATATAAGGAAACTAGATGAGCAGGTGAACAAAGTGGGACAAAACATGGCATGGGTCCATGTTGTACTATATATTTGTTAATAAATGCATACGTGTCCATGGTCTACTCGGTTTGAAATATTGCAACAGCTGCAAGATGCAGTCTCCATGAAATGGAAATTGCATTTTACAGTTGTTGTAATATTTTAAAGAGAGTACACCTTGACATGTATGCATTTATCACCAAACTTATAGTTTAACAGTTGAACTTATCTTTGTCGGCACGACCATGGTGATGTGTATTGAATGTAATGATGAATTTTGGGATGTAAATTCGTTGGTTAATTAGTTAAGTTTATTGTGATTTCCGTAGACGGTAGACTTGTAATGGTTGTAGTTGGTAGATTATAAAGTTTGGGATGTATTAGATTTATGCAGTATATTTTGAAATTGTACAATTGACTATATGCTTTCCAGTATTTAGTTTTTCATTTTTTTCTAGTAAAATGTTACAATATCTTGTAATGGTGTTACAACAGCTTGTTTTAATGTTGCAGTAGCTTAAGTATAAATGTTACAATGCCACGTCAGCATTGTGGGGCTCACAATGTGAGTTCCACATGCCACGTCAGCAGAGTGGGTCCCACATGTGGGCCCCACAGTGAGGCCCAATTTTTTTAAAAACTTGGAACACTCTTAGGTAACATATATTAATGTTACAGTAGTCCTAGTTTATGTTACAATAGAACTCTATGGTAGTAACATAAAATGACATGTTACCGTAGGGGAAAAATAAGTTAGCTTAGGTACCCTAAGGTATTATCCACTTACCTAACATAAATTTTATGTTACCTTAGCCAAATATTGGCCTTTAGTAACATTTAGGCCATCCTATTGTAACATTTTTTTTAGTTGCCGTAGGCTGTTTATGGTGTAGTGTTTTAGTCGTCACATTTCACTTTTAATGGTCAAATCGATCAATTTTTGACCAAAGATTAAAAGCTACTCGTATAATATTTAAAAAACTGAAAATTAATATCTTTAGAATAACTCGAATCATATTTATCTATTTTTCAAGAGCTCATTTATTTTAAATACTAAAATCAAAATTTTCCTTTTTAGGTTCTACTTTGTACAAAATAAAATCGAAATCTTTTTAAAATCGGAAAAAAGATTTAAAATTGAAATATCAAAACTTTTCTGTTTAATTTTTATTTATTAAAAAAACAAAATCAAAATCTTTTTAAATTGGTTATGAGATTTAAAATTGAAATATCAAAGTTTTTTTTGTCCTATTTTTTAGAATAGAAAATCAAAACCTTTTTGAAGTTGGATAAGAGATTTTTAAAATTTAAATATGTTTCTTTGAACATATTTATCTATTTTATTAGAGTTCTCCAATTTTAAATATTAAAAAATAAAAAATTATTTTTAATAATTTTATATAAAAATTGAAATTTAATATTAATATTAAATATTAATTTAGAGGTATTTCACTGTAATAGTATATGTAAGTTACAATCGCATATCTACCATTAAGAATACTAGGTGTGTTGTCAGTGACATTATCGCTTCGATACAATATCAATTGAGTAATTAAATATTTTAGTTTGTCTATTAACTCCGAATACGAACGTTGAACATGACATGATGATATACTAATTTACTATTTTCTTCATATTTTTACTCTTTTTTTGTAATAGTGATTTGGATGAATAAGAAAAAAATTTGCACCCATCATTCACGAAGCTCAATTCCAGGTTTTCCGAATGATGGAAATTGGAGGAAATTCTGTTTTTTTAATTTTTTTAGCGGCTCATTATCTAAGACTTGAATCTTAACATAAAATAATATACAGCCCCAGGTATCATATCATATACTTAATCGTAAATTTTGATTTATATACTTTCATTTTACTATTGTAGTTGAATTTATTTTATGATTGCTTAATGTTCCCAAAATTATAATCTTTGAGAATGTTAAAATATTTTTTTTACAGATGACCAAAGTTAAAGAGCGTGCTTGGTATTTATTTATTATATGTTTCATATTTTTTTCTATCCAAGTATTAATGTTATGATGGGTATTGGCCCAAGAAAACGTGACAAAAATTCTATATAAAAGTATGTAAAGAGCTTATTTGATTGTCTATAAAATTACATTATTTTATAATGTTTAAATATTTTTTTATTGATAACCAAAGTTTAAGGACGTTAATTTTTTATTTTTCATATATTTAGTATTTGTTTTTGTATTAATTTAGAGTAAAGTGCACTATATGTATGCCTACTTTACGTGTCAGACCACTTGAGATACTATAATTTAAAAACTCTCACTTTATATACTTGTAGTTCAAATTTTTTTGCGAAGTAGGTACTTTCGTCAAATGGGCCTAACGTCGTCTAATTCTTCAAGGGTATTTCAGTCATTTGAATAAATCAGTAACGTTATCTTGTATATACACAGAAATTATCCCTTTTGTTAGGAGTCAACCCTAACTTACACATTAAACTCTAGCCTCTTAATCAAAATCAAACAAATCGTATATGTGTTTCAAAGTCAAATGATAATTGGGAATTACCAAATTGAAAACCCTACAACCCAGTTGCCAATTCTGAATTAAATAGACCTCAAAACTCACGGTACAACCATTAACAAATTTGTTGCCCTCTATCTTCACTCTCACACTTGTATCGCCAACAAAATTAAAGGATGAAATAGGATAGCATTCGCCTGAAATTAAAGGTTTTTGACTTCGATAAATGGTTGGTAAATTCATGCTTATGCACTCAAAATCTGGTTTGTGAACGAGATTGAGTGTAAGTAATACTGTTATTCAAATTGAATAAGAAATTGGGTGAATTCGGGTAGGGCAGATGTATATGTATATACTATAGTGTGTGAATATGTGGCAGCAGGCTAACAAATTAAGAATCCTAGATTATGAAGGCTTTGTGATGATTTTTATTGAGTTTGAAGGAGTTTTCGGTGAAAGTCGATTTATAGTTCATCGGATTGCTTCGTTTGTTAATTTTGATGTTGGATGTTTAGAGTGGAAACGAGTTGAAAACGAATCAAAATCGAGAAATTTTGACTATTAATAAGACTCGCCAGGCTCACCGGAATCTGGAAAATCCAGATTATGGTGATGTGTTCATCAATTTCCCGACCACCTTGTTCCTCCCAGCCACCGTTTGATCCGCCAGATTAAAATGAATATGTATGGATTTGTTTTAGACATTTACAGACAGAAATGCCCCTGTAAAACATTAACGATGTTAGCCCATTGGACGGAAGTACCTGCTTCGTAAAAAATTTTGAACCGCAAGTACACTAAACGAGAGTTTTAAAATTATAGTATCTCAAGTGGTCTTATACATAAAGTACACATACACATAGTGCACTTTACTCATTAATTTATAACGACAGATGTTGGCCCAAAAAAACGTGACAAAAAATTTATAAATATATTATTTTAATTGTTTATAAAATTACATTCTTTTATAAAGTTAAAGCATTTTTTTATTGATGAATAAAGTTTCAGGGTGTGTTCTGTATTTAATATTTTTATTTTTCATATATTTAGTATATAAAAATCTATATTAAAAATATGTATATAGCTTATTTTTATTGTCTGTTAAATTACATTCTTATAAAATTTTAAAGTATTTTTTTATAAATGACCAAAGTTTGAGCTTGTGATCCGTATTTAATTTTTTATTTTTCATTTATTTAGTTTTTTCCTATCCCTGTGTAATTTTTTCAACGGATGTCGTTCCAAGAAAATATGACAAAAAATCTATAAAAAGATATGTAAATAACTTATTTTATTGTCCATATATATTTATTTTGTAATATTTTATGCACTAATTCATATGATATAATAGATATTTTTTCTAGGATTTTATATAAATTTGGGATTTATTATAAGGTCATCGTGAAACGTAACATAACTTGGGTTTGATAAGTTTAATCGGAACGGATTGTGTATCCGTCATGATTAGACTATATATCTTCGTATAAAGGCTAAAATTAAAGAATTTTTTTACAACTTAAATATTATTTATCATGTACAATTAGTATTTTTATCTATAAATATTTGTTTATTACAATAGGTGTTTGTACAAGGAAACGTGAACAAATCGGTCTATATATATATATATATATATATATATATATAATTTCTAAATAATTGATTTTATTCTCTTTGCATATTTATTTATATAAAACATAGTCTTCACTAATTTATATAATGGTATAAATATTCGTTTTTCAAATTTTTTTAAATAACTTATATTTTAAGATTTAGGAAATATTTTATAACGCTGCAGCGAAGCGCGGCTTGGCCGACTAGTAATTATATACTCCCTCCGTCCCACCCAATTCTTTACATTGGGGAACGAGGGCTCGACACGTATTTTAAGGCTCCTATAAAGTATAGTTCTCTATTTGTTTTTAAAATTTTTTTTCTTCTAAATAAAAATAGAAACTTCAAATTTTTATACAAGAAAAAAAATTTAAAAAATAAATTATAGAACTATATTTTATAATAGCCTTAAAATGCGTGTCAAGCATTGGAAAAAAACTGTAAAAAAATGAGAGGGACGGAGGGAGTAAAGTGAAAGACGGAGCGGTTAGGTGGCGCCTCGCTGTCCATATCTTACAATATAAAATAAAATCTTACAATATTTAAAATAAAATCTTATCTAAAAGATAAATACAATATTTAAAATATAAAATCTTAATTAAAAGATAAATACAATATTTAAAATAAAAGTAAAATCTAATTAAAAGGAAATGAAGGCTATGTTGGGCAATTAGTTATTAGTTGTAGCGGATTGAATTAGCTGTTTTAACTAGTTGATTGAGTAAGCTGTTTTGACTAGCGGATTGAATTTAGCTGTTTTGAACAAAACCGTTTAGTAAATAGATGTTTTAATTAATTTTTTGTATACATGAGTTGAAAAAACTGTTCCAAATAACTTTTTCAGAATTAGCTTTCTAGGACCAAACTTCTATTTCAAAAAACTAACTACCAAACACTATTATAAACCTCTAATTTGGTTCAAAAAACTATATTTTTTCCTTCAAAGAACTAACTTTCAAACTTGACCAAAGTAAAAGTAAAATCGAGTACGAATTGCAAGTGGTTGAGTGTTTATCATATGTTATCGTGAGTTCGACTTTGACCTATGCGAGAATTTTTTAAAACTGAACCTTAAGATTATAGGCTATATTAGTAAAAAAAAGTTAAAAAAATCAAACTAAATACAATATATAACATTTTATTTTTATCCTGATGTTGACGCAGTTCGAAAATATATTAAAATAATCGTATATTAATTAATATAAAACATGCTTTCAATGTAAAAGTGATGCAATGATGTACTAATGATCAACTAATTGTGTAATATAACACGGAAAGTTCTGTCAGGAAAGTGATGTTTCCGCTAAATAAAACTCTTAAGACTATAAGCCCACGTTAGTAAAAAAAAAAAAAGTAAAAGTAAAAGTAAAATCCAACCAAATAGAACAAACAACATTCTATTTTTATTCTGATGTTGATACAGTTTGAAAATATATTAAACTAGTTGTACGCTAATATAAACGAATTTTCTAACGAATTTTCTACGGGTGCTCAAGAGCACACAATAATTACGAAAATTTATGAATTTAACTTATTTTGATTGGTTCATTTTCTTAAGTAATAATAAATTTTCTGCATGCACAAACTGCACTGATATATAAATATAAATAGTAAAACATGTTCTCAGTGTAAGAGTGATGTAATTGATGCATTGATGTAATGATCGACTGATTATTTTAAATTAAGTCTGAGAATATGCCCCACATGAATTTGCTCACGTGTGTCTCATATGTATCGTGCTCGTATTTTTTACTGGAATTCTGTTACAAATCATTTTAAAGATAGATTGTACCGAACATGATTTAATGAGATGCTGAAATTGCATTTTGTAAATTAAAAAAAAAAAGTCACGCGCGGAGAACAAGATATATTGGGAAAAGTAATGGGCGGCTTTTGAGATTGCGAATTTGCTCGAAACATATGCCAGGTAAAATAGTATACATACATGGATTTTTCTATCCACGCGGAAACTTATAATAATGGCGGAATTTGATTGGTGGAGTTTTTGGTCATTATTATTATAAAAATTTCACCGATCAAACTTCACTATTATTATAAATTTTCGCGCTTACCATGTACCCATAGACACATGGTAAAAAAATCGTATATACATAGATCTGCAAAATTGGAATTTACAAAAAAACAAAACGATTTCATACATTAGAATAAAGAGAATTGATAAAAATTACTCCCTCCGTCCCACCCAATTCTTTACATTGGGGGACGGGGCTCGTCACGCATTTTAAAGCTCCTATAAAATATAGTTTTCTAACTTTTTTTTTAAAAAAATTCCTTCTAAATAATAATAGAATGTTAAATTTTTTATACAAGAAAAGAAAATTTTAAAAATAAATTATGGAACTATATTTTATAATAGCCTTAAAATGCGTGCCAAGTATTGAAAAAAAACTATAAAGAAATGAGGGGGACGGAGGTAGTAGGAAGTTAATGGGTGGTAGTTTCGATGAATGATTACATATGAAATATGAGCATGATAGAACACATATTTTAAATACGAAATATTTGCAAAAGTATGGGAAGTATAAACTTCCCTTAAATTAATGTTGTGTTGATGCGCAACACGTATACATAAAATCAGTATAAAAACAATTACTAAGAAAAATTCATTGATTAATGCGCTTGCTAGCTGCCAAATTATAAGCAAAGAATAAATGAAAAATAAGTATATTATAAATAATTAGATGTTGCCTAGAAATAACTGCTCGGAAGAAGATGGCAACTGCTCCAGAAATTGAAAGGTAAAACCAACCATACCAAAATCATCTCTGTTCACATCAAAGAAAAACTGCTGGTTATGCCTTACCTTTTTTTTGACGTTAGGTACCTCCGCCTCCACGGAGTAACAAAGAGATGCGTCAAATGACTCTACGTCTGTACCAAATACCAATGTCCGCGCCAATGACCACGCATCTTTGTGTGTATGTTTGTATATTTAAAAACTATTCCTCTGTTTTTTAATATTTGACGGTTTGACTCTTTCACCGGATAGCTAGAATTATTTATTTTTAAATTTTATTTTTCTGAATTAAAAAATATAATCAAAATTTTAATCCAGAAAAAAAAAAATTTAATAATTAATAATTTTAACTATCCGGTCAAAGCACCTAAAATGTGTCAAAAGTCAAAACGTCAAATATTAATAATTTTAATTCATAAAAAAAATTTAATGATTTTTAAATTCAGAAAAATAAAATTTAAAAATGAATAATTCTGGCTATCCGGTCAAAGCACCTGTCAAAAGTCAAACCGTCAAATATTAAAAAACAGAGGAGTAGATTAGTTCCCCTGCTGCACAATTACTTAAATTTATTTTCATAATTTTATATATCTATCTATTCTATATTATAATAGACGAAACATTAAAAGTTTGGTAGTCGGTCGGTCGGTACGGTACTTGCTAAATTACTTAATTACCCTAACTTAAAATTTTCAATATTTTTACCTAATTCATTTACTTAATTAGTATATAAATCAATTACTTTTTTAAATAGAACAGGTTACCGTTTCTATTTTTCCCAACTAAAACATTTCTTTTTTCAAAAATATTACAGACAATTCTATTTAATAAAATATTAAAATTACTAATAACTATCCAATTACCTTTTTAAATAAAATATATTACTCTTTCCATTTAAAATAACAAACCTTGCTCTTTTTACAAAAATAACACGGGCAATTCTAATTAATAAACTAAAATTACTTAAATACCCTTACTTAAAAATTTCAATATTTTTACGTAATTATCTTTATTTAATTAGTATATAAGTCAATTACATTTTTTAAATAAAACACGTTACCTTTTCTATTTCCCTAACTAAAACACCTCTTTTTCAAAAAATATTACACACAATTCTATTTAATAAAATATTAAAATTACTAATAATTATCCAATTACCTTTTTTAACTAAAACATATTACCCTTTCAATTTAAAATAACAAAACTTGCTCTTTTTACAAAAATAACACGGACAATTCTAATTAATAAAATAATAATAATAATAATAATAATAATAATAATAATAATAATAATAATAATAATAATAATAATAATAATATAATTACTAATAATTAACCAATTACCTTCTTTAGGTTAAACACAATATTTTTTGGTGTGCTACTTGCTGAAATTACTTAATTACCCTTACTTAATAATTTTTATATTTTTACTTAATTACCCTTACATAATTAGTATATATAAATCAATTACTTTTTTTAAAATAAAAGATGTTACCTTTTATATTTTCTCCAACTAAAACACCTCTTTATCCAAAAATACCTTTTTAATTTTCCTCAATTAAAACACCTACTTTTTCAAAAAAATATCACGGACAATTCTATTTAATAAAATATTAAAATTACTAATAAATATCCAATTACCTTTTACGACTAAAACATATTACTTTTTCCATTTAAAATAACAAAACTTGCTCTTTTTATGACCATGATTATGTCTTTTTAGCTCCATTCTTAAAAAAGAATCTTTTTGGCTTATGCTGCTCACAAAAAGTTTAAAGTCTTTCAAATGGATGTAAAAAGTGCTTTTCTAAATGGAGAATTGGAAGAGGAGGTATATGTTGAACAACCTCCAGGATTT
>PHNY01116289.1:4738-18132 GCA_003724115.2 Anethum foeniculum | reverse complement strand
CTTTGATAAAAGGACTCCTATATAGGGTGGTCTGCTCACATTATCTAATCAGCAAGTTACTATTCATCAGGGTTAGTATTCATCAGGGTTTTGAATATTACCAAAAATTGGGGTTATTACACCCATGACTTAATACCTCTTGAAGATCCAGATGATCCAAGACCCCCATTCACTGATGAGATCATGAATGCTCATATCTTAAGGAAGTTTAAGCTGCCCACTATCAAGGCGTATGATGGAATTGGAGATCTGCCCAATCATGTAAGGACGTTCTCAAGGAGGTTGAACGCTCAATAGCCAAATCAAGGACCAAGATTCATTGACTACACGAGGTTGAACGCTCTAAGGAGCCAAATCTTTTTGGAGACTGAGAAAGAAAAAGAATTTAGATGGCTGAAGCCACTAAGGGGAGACCTCGAGAAGAGAGATAAGAGCCAATATTTTAGGTTCCACAAAGATGTTGGTCATGACACCAACGACTGTAGGCAACTTAAGGATGAGATTGAGTATCTGATCTATAGAGGAAAATACGGCAGGTTCATCAAGGGTGAAGATGGCGGAGGCCAGAGAAGAAATAATGGTCGAGATTGTAACCCCCAGCCCCGAGGGCCAGTGATCAACATCATCTCTGGAGGCCCAATAGCGGTCGGGACAACCAAAAGCTATAGAAAATCTTATGCACGAGAAGTAATGTACATAGTTGGAGAAACTCCAAAACGAGCCAAGACTGAAGTAGCGCTTGAATTTGATGATTCTGACCTTGAAGGGGTAAAGTTCCCCCAAGACGATCCTCTATTTATCACCCCGGTAATTGGAAATTGTCCGGTCAAACGAGTCCTTGTCGACAATGGAGCCTTGGTGAACATTCTATTTCACGACGTGTTTTCGAAGATGGGATACAACAACTCTCAGTTGACTCCATCAGACGTACCCATCTACGGGTTCAATGAAGTGGAGTCAAAATTTGAGGGACTGATTCAACTCTCATGACAATTGGGGAAGAGCCAAGAGAAGCCACTCAGATGTTAACTTTTTTGGTTGTCAAGGCATCGTCCACCTACAACGCAATTCTCGGAAGGATAGGACTTCATGCATTCAAGGCCGTGCCTTCGACATATCACATGAAACTCAAGTTCCCAACCAGAAACGGTGTGGGCGAAGAGAATGGCGATCAGAAGATAGCCTGAAGTTGTTACATGGCTGCACTGAGGCCTGATGGAGCCGGGGGGCAGGTCTTCTCAATAGAAGACATGGATGTCCGAGAGAACGAGGAACGTAGAGGGAAACCAACTGAAGACTTGGTCCCGATCTCCCTAGACCTGGATAAGGTCACCTGTATTGGAGCGTTTTTGAAAGAACCCTTGAAGGGTTGATTGATTGGATTCTTACAAGAAAACAACGATGTATTCGCTTGGACGACAGCTGATATGCCTGGAATTGACCCCGAACTCATAAATCACAAGATGAACGTCGATCCAACACAGAAGGAGGTCAAGTAGAAGAAAATGACTTATGCTCCGGATAGGCTGGAAGCCATTAAGCAAGAAGTCGAGAAGCTCTTGGAATCTGGATTCATTGGAGAAGTCCAGTTCCCTGAATGGTTGGCGAACCTTAACATGGTCCAGAAAGCCAATGGAAAATGAAGGATGTGAATTGACTTCACTGACCTGAACGATGCATGTCCAAAAGACTGTTATCCCTTCCCAAAGATTGACAACCTAATTGATGTCACTACTGGGCACGAGATGCTAAGCTTCATGGACGGCTTCAGCGGCTACAATCAGATCAAGATGCACAAGGACGACATCCAAAAGGTATCCTACGTGACTGACTTTGGTGTCTTTTGCTATCTTGTTATGGCCTTTGTATTAAAGAATGCAGGAGCCACATACGAGAGGTTGGTGAATAAGATATTCGCCCATCTAATTCGGAAAACCATGGAGGTCTACGTTAATGACATGTTCGTTAAAAGCCTAGCTAAGGCCGACTATATTGATCACCTCAGAGAGGCATTTGAGGTGTTAAGACACCACAAGATGATGTTGAATCCAACCAAGTGTGCTTTTGGTGTAGTATCTGGAAAATTTTTGGGTCACATGGTCTCGAAACGAGGAATCAAGGAAAACCCCGACAAGATCAAAGCAATCCTCGACATGGAGCCACCACGCTCCATAAAGGACGTTCAAAAGTTAACTGGAAGAATAGACGCTCTAGGGAGGTTCATCTCCAAATCAGGAGACAAATGCCTTCCATTTTTTCAAGATATTGAAGAAGGTGAAGAATTTTGAGTGGATAGCTGCGAGCCAAGAGGCCTTTGAACAGCTAAAGAAGTACATGACTAAAACCCCGTTGTTGGCCAAACCAAGTCCAGAGGACATTCTCTATCTCTACCTTGAAGTTTCTGAGCAAGCAGTAAGTGTTGTCCTAGTGAAGGAAGAAAAGAAGGTCCAGAAACCAGTCTACTACGTGAGCAAAGTGCTTCATAGAGCAGAATTGAACTACTCCACTACTAAAAAATTCGCACTTGCCCTAATAACTACTTCAAGGAAGTTACGGCCATACTTCCAAGCACATAAGATTGAAGTTCTGACGGACCAACCTCTGAGAAACATTTTGCACGGCCCAAATGCCAGTGGCAGGCTCATCAAGTGGGAAATTGAATTGGGAGAATTTGACATCAAGTATATGCCTCGAACAACCATTTAGGCTCAGGAACTAGCTGACTTTGTGGTTGAATGCACCGTTGACAACCAAGAAGTCGGGGGCAAAGAGGTAGTAACCCATGAAGCCAAAGAACCTGAAAAAAATAAGGAAGAAGAAGACTTGACTCTAAAAGAGTACTGGATTCTCTTTTTTGATGGAGTATCCAAAACAAAGTTCAGTGGTGCAAGCCTAGTCTTGCAAAGCTCTGATGGGTTCATGAATGAATACGTTTTGAAGTTGGATTTTCCAACAACAAATAATGAAGCAGAATATGAAGCCTTGATAACCGGTTTAGGCTTGGCCAAGGCCGTTTGGGCCAGGAATCTTAAAGTCTGTAGAGACTCAAGACTAGTGATTTCCCAAGTTAATAGGGAGTTCGAGGCTAAGGATGACACAATGGCAAAATACCTGAAAGTTGTGAAAGGAATACTTACTCAATTTGATGAGTGGTACGCAGAACACGTTCCAAGATAAGAGAACACCACGGCCGATGCCTTATCTATGTTTGCTTCGTATGAGATTGAGAACTAACCAAAAAGCATATACTTTCAAGTCCGGAGGACCCCTACAGTAGACATCATAAACTTGGTAGCACCAATTGGCATATCAAGTTATTGGATTGATCCTATCAAGGCTCACCTTGAAATAAGATGGCTCCCTGATGATGCCCAGGAGGCACGTATGTTGTCAGTCAGAGCGCTGAGATACTCTTTGATTGAAGGTCTTCTTTACAAGAGGTCTTTCGTCATCATATATTTGAAGTGTCTGAGACCTCTAGAAGCAGAGGAGGCACTCAAGGAAGCTCATGAAGGAGTTTATGGACAACACTTGGGGGCCAGAGCCCTCGCTCACAAGATAACTCGACTAGGATTCTATTGGCCAATAATGCTTGCTGATGTGAAGGCCTACGTGAAGAAGTATGATAGGTTCCAGAGGCATGCTCCTATAGTTAGACAGCCCCCTGAGAGGCTGACGTCGATCAACTCTCCTATCCCCTTTGTGATGTGGGGAATGGACATACTTGACCCTTTCCCCGTAGCATCAAGATAAAGGAAGTTCATTATGGTAGCAATAGACTATTTCACGAAGTGGATTGAGGCTAAGGCACTAGCCAAGATAACCACCAAACAGATAGCAGAGTTCTTTTGGGAGAATATGATATGCAGATTTGGAGTCCGACGCATCCTTGTCACGGATAATGGGCGACAATTTGACAATGAAGAGTTCAAGGAGTCCTGCAATGATAATAACATAAAACTCCGCTTCACCTCGGTTGCCCACCCATAGGCAAACGGGCAGGCGGAAGTCGCCAATCGAATCATCCTTGATGGACCAAAGAAAAGGGTCGAACGCTCGAGAAATACTTGGGCGGATGAGTTGTTGCCTATACTGTGGGCCTATCGAACCACTTGCAAGGTCACAACTGAAGCTACTCCGTTTATGCTGGCTTACGGAGCCAAAGTAGTGTTGCCTTTGGAAATCACACATGCATCACCAACAGTTGAAGCTTATGAACCATAAGCTAATGAAGAAGGCATGAGGCTAGCTCTCGACCTCATTGATGAGGTCAGAGATGAAGCCAACGCCCACAATGCAGAGCATCAAAGAAGGGCCTCCCTTTATTACAATAGAAGGGTTAAGGAAAGGTTCTTTCGGCAAGGAGACCTGGTCTTGAGAAAGATCACGGCCTCATGAGTCGGTGAGAAAGGGAAGCTAGCCCAGAATTGGGAAGGACCTTACAAGGTCAAAAGAAGCCTGGGCGAGGATCTTATAAGTTAGAGACCTTAGGTTTATTATGTATAAGGCATGTATGACATGTTCTTAATATCTAGGAATAAGGTTGATTAAACTATTTCACATCTTTCGTAAGGGTTGAACCCATTTTCCAGGATCACTACACCATATATCACCTATCGCAACGCCTTCCTTAGAAATGTTAGCCCAATATGTTACCTTAGATATGCTACTTATGGCCTACTATAACATTGTGTTTTTTATGTTACCTTATATAAAAACCTCGTGTTACTTTAGCCAGAAAGTGTTGAACTTTGCAACATACATGCATAAGTGTTACCTTAGAGTATTAAAAGAAATATAATATATATTTTTTAAGATTAAATATTTATTTTACAAGAATTTAAGGTGATATACAAACTTAATAAATAAGATACAAGATGATATGAATTTTATACATAATAAAATTTAAAAAATTTAAAATAGAAATTTTAAAAGTAATAAAATTTAAATACTATTTAAATTCCTACTTTAATTATGCATAAAAAATAAAAAATATTAAAAATCTTCCCCCAATTTTAATATGAGTATTAAAAAAAGTTTTATAAAAAATATTAAAATGTCAATATATATATTTATTAAAATTAGAAATTACATAAAAGTTATTATTTATTTTCTGAAAAAATTTATTTAAATATTATAATTTTATAAATTATAAATAAAGGGATGCACCCAAAATTTGAAACACAGCGCCCAGTTTTTGGAAAGAGCGGCTTTAATTTCGGTAAAAACCGCCTAAATTTTCAACCCACTTCAGCCTTCACTTAAATTTTAACAAAATATCACTCTCATTCTCTCGCTCTCAGAACACTCTCTCGCTTCTCTCTATCTCTCTCTCTCTCTCTTACTTTCTCCGAGTACTCTCTGGCTACTCTTTCTTCTTTCTCACTCTCTATCACCATCTCTCTTTACCATTTTCAGTTTCTCATATGTAATCAGGGATTTATATTTCAAGTTAGGTCTCAGTTGATTTACATAGCAAATTAGGGCTTAATTGATTTGATGGGGCGATGTTTTGGTTCTTCAAATTAGGGTTTTGTTTTTTCATATTGAGTTTGGTTACTTACATATCTTAGATTTCAGGTCTTCATCGGTGGATCTGGAACTTCAATTTTAGGTATTTTAAATATTTGATTTCTATGTTCGATTGTCGGAGGGAGCCTGTATCTTCTCTTTTTGTGGAGTATATAATTCTTCTTTTCTGCTCTTTAATGTTCCTATATTTTTCCCCTGCCATTTGATATTCCTCTTTAATTTATTTGAATGCTTAGTATTTTTCCCCCTTCCATTTCTGTATGAATCTTGAGGAATCCCCTCAAGTTAGTAGCCATTTCTAATTGGATAATACTGTAGATTTTGTTTTCTTGCGGTTGAATGGTTTATTTTGCAAAATCGCTGTGGTTCAGGGTGAGTATTGTAATATTTTTACTTGAATTTTTTGTAATCGTGTCAAGAGGAGAAACTTTTGTGAAAGTACATGTTGTAATAGCTTATTAATCTTCATACTTATCTGTTGGGGTAGGGGATACCTAGCTTTGTTTTGTAATATTACCTAAAGTTGGACCTGTTTAAGGTCCGAGCTACAGGCATAAAGCTATAATTGTATTTGGTTCTAACTGCAACCTGACATCTGAATTATATGGGACAATCTGTCAAGCTAGTTAACATTCATGCACAATTAGTGATACAAAGATTTGATGTTGAGTGCACTATATAACTTGGACTAGTGTCATAATTCTTTTTACCTTTCTTAATTTTTTGCCAAGTTGTAGAGTATCAAATTTTGTATTATGTGGTTGAATTCAAGTAGTTATCTTTGGTCTCAACAAAATATAGTTTTTGTCACCTATTGTTTTGATTTATTTAATTATACACATGCCTGTTTCTCAACAGATCTTTTGTCACCTATAGTTTTATGAAAGCTGTTCATTTCCTAGGAATGTTTTATATTCTTTGTTGTGTTTTCTTTATACAGAAATTATGACCTATTCATATTTGCTTGCAGATTGTAAAAGGGCTTTTCCCACTTTGGGTTTGTTATCTTCCATTTAAGATAAGCACTATCATAAATCATTAACATATCAGCAAATCATTATTTCACATGTCTTGTATAAATACTTGTGCCTGGAAGCATTATACTCGGTTTTGGTTGTGGTCAGCATGGCTAAAAAGTTGGACCTGCGTAGGCAAGCATTTAATATAAGATCTAAACTTTATATCTAAACTTTATAAGTGTGTTTTACATTTCACCTGTTTGGGTAAAGGTTCTAGCATCTTTATGCATCTATTGCTTTTTTAAAAAAATAGGACGGCGAGGAATAGATAAGATAATTATAATGCTTGCCTGAAATACAAGATGAGAGCCATTTACTTAACTTACTAGCCCAACTACTAACTAGCTAAATGCCTTTTTGTATTTCATTTTCAGTCACTACTCAAGGAAAGCAATTATGCCTTTCTGTTAGTGGAGATATTTCTTTGTATGTTGCGTTCACTGTAATGTAAAGCAGTACCATATTCACAGACCTAGTATTAAATAATTCAGCATCTTACTGTTGTTACCTCAATATGATTTTTAGTTTTTTGTTGTTACTTTCTAGGGCTTATCATAAACTAACGTGTAGGTAATAATAGAGCTTATCGTGCCAGAGAGACAGTACCAAAAGAGGCGCAGACAATAGATGTATAACCTATAAATGTGTCCGCACTTCAAGTGGATGAGTTGAAAGATATAACAGACAACTTTGGTACGAAGGCTTTAATCAGCGAGGGATCATATGGAAGAGTATATCACATCATCTTGAAAACTGGGCAGGCTGTAGCAATAAAGAAATTAGACTCCAGTAAGCACCAGACCAAGAGTTCCTAGCACAGGTTTTCAACAATCCCAAATGCTTTCTGATAGTATTCCCAAATCAAATACAACTATTATTCAAAGTTTCTACTGTTCTATATTACTATTATAATTACTATTATACAACTGTTAGTTCATCTTTGATAAAAAGATATGGTAATTCTTAGTACTAGAGTCAGCTTCTAGAATGTTAATAACAATTATAGATAAGTTTTTGTCATACAGGAGCTTAAGATACAGGAGCTTAAGGAAGAAGATAGAAGGTTCAAATGAAGCTGTGAGGCTTGCTACATCGCTGCCTATTTTGTTGACATTTTGCTGTCATGGAATTTGTAAATTAGATGGTTTAGTTAGTTAAGTTTATTGTGATTTTCATAGATTGTTGACTTATCATGGTTGTATTTGGTAAATTATGAAGTTTGGGATGTATTACATTTATGTAATATAATTTCTAATTGTATAATTGATTGTATACATTTCACTAGAAGTTTTTAATTTTTTTTGGGTAAAGTGTTACAGTAGTTTGATAGAGTGTTACAATAGCTTGTTAAAGTGTTATAGTAGTTACTAAAGTGTTACAGTAGCTACTAAAGTGTTATCTTAGATACAGAATTAATACCAACAAAAAGTGGGGCCCATATGCCACGTTAGCATGCCCATCCATCACGGGCCCACATGCCACGTCAGCACTGTGAGGCCCACAAAGTGGGGCCCACGTGTCATGTCAGCATGCCACGTTAGCATTGTGGGTCCCACATATGGGACCCAGATTGGGTCCCACATTTTTAAAAAATTGCAACTCTCTAAGGTAACATAAAATTATGTTCCAGTAGGTCTATTTTATGTTACTGTAGGACTCTATAGTAACATAAAAGTGCACGTTACAGTAGGGGGAAAAATGTTAGCTTAGGTACCCTAAGGTATTATCAAAAAACTAACATAAATTTTATGTTACCTTAGACCGTTTTGGGCCTTTAGTAACATTTTGAGGGCCCTATTGTAACATTTTTTTTTGTTACCAAAAGATGTTTTTGGTGTAGTGGATATTAAATATTTATGCATGTTTGTTATGTTTACTTTGTCTATTACTTTACTATTTTAAAGCATCTAACGAATGCAAGTCTGGAATGACCAAGTGAGATGAAAGACAAGTAGATAATCAAACGGAAAATGCATAAATAAGATCCCTAAGGATCAAAAGTCAAGTCCTAAAGGACAACACGAGTTCAAATTACAAACACTTAAAGTCCACGAAAGACCCTGAATAAAACCTGAAAGATAAAGGCCACATGCAGCAAGTCAAGCAATGTAAGGCTGTAGCTTCACTCTTCCAAAAATTCCTCCTCATGGCCACCTTCCTTGTCGGCCTCTCCATCATCCGAGTCCTTGGAGCTCTCGGAGGAAGAGGACTTCTCGTTCTACATCCTCTTCCCATGAATGGGCCTGCGAATCTTCCCGTGAAAAAGTCCTTTAGTTCCAGGGCTCTTTCTAGCAGGAGCCTTACTTTTGGAGCCAGATCCTCCATGACTTGAGCTCGACTTCAAAGTAGCCTTGAGGCTAGAGCGAGAGGGTTGTGTAACAATTATGCAGCTTGATCTTTAGCTAGAGCCAGATCCTCCATGACTTGAGCTCGACTTCATCGGCATGCTTATCTATGATCTTTAGGAAAGCCTCCGACTCATGGTAAACATCTATGAGATTCTGGAACTCTAACGCCTTCTTCTTGTTAATGCTATTGAACTTCTCCTCGAAATGAGTAGCTTGATCCTCGGCCAAGAGAGCCCTGGATTCCCATTCTTGGGATTCTTCCTTGTACTTGTAAATCCTTCTCCAGGGCAATGTTCTGGTCCCAAATCACCTGGCTCTGAGAAGCTGCAGACGTAAAGTAGGCGTTGGCCTGGAAAAGAAAGGAAAAAAAAAGATTAGTACCCATGAAAATAGGGAAGTAAAAACGAAGTACAAAGAAGTAAAGGTCACCTGGTAAAGGGCGTGAGCCCCTAACATCTCAGACTCAAGTAAGTGCTCCCCAGAAGTGACATGAACAAAGTCGGGAGGAGCGATTGAGCACTTAGACAAATCCAAAGCAAGATGAGGATTCCCGAAAACTGAGTCCTGGGCACAGATTCCCCTAAAATGGCTCAAAAGGGATCTTCGAACTTTCATCGGAACTTTTGGTCCTCTTTTTTCCTTCACTAGGGATATGGTTCAAGAAGTCAGGAATCTTCGGAGGAAGATGAACAACAGCTTCCTCGGCTTTCTTGATTATACGCATAGTAGGCACCTCGCCCCCGGAGCTGGCATTTAAGGCATCAGCAGCTGAAATGAAACAAGAAAAGTATTGGAACAAGAACAATGTCATTTTAAGAAAAGTATGTGTTGGGCTCAAGGCATGTCTGAACATCATATTTAACAAGCCTACTCAGTTGTGATTTAGTCACATAGTAACCTGGTGATTCTTGTCGCTAGGATGTAGTATTTGTTTCCCAATGTACTTGTCTTGATGATCATGTAGATAGGTTATTCTGATTGCTCAGTTTTAATAATGAGCTTATAGTGTTTTAGCATACTCAAATGTAGATACGTGTTGTCTGATAGTATTTCATTCTGGAAGAAGTTCAAGATTTGTTCATGCAGCAGAGTGATATACTGAGCAGAAATAAAATGCTAAATGCTTCTAAGTCCCAATGTAGAGAAGTCAGAATTGCCTATGTTGTGAAGTGCTCAAAGCTGAACCGTGACGTGTTGAGATCGCAAAGTCCCTATGCCTATGTCGTGAAGTCCAGTTATTTCCATATAGCAAAGTCCTCAAGCCATATCACAAAGTGCTATGTAGCAAAGTCCTCAAGCCATATCGCAAAGTACTCAGCTGGCTATATCGCAAACTCCTCTGCACTGTCATATGTAGCAAAGTCCTATGCACATTGTGTAGAGAAGTCCAAATTCTGTAAAATCCAAAATAGCTGTGTTGATATGTCTGGATAAGAAGGATGACTAGAGTTCACTATATCAACACATTACCATATTTGAACAAGACAAACGAAGGTACAAGATAAAGAAAAGTGGAGACAAATACTGGGAGCATCTGTACTGGTTTGTGGTCCAGAGACAGATGACAAATCTACAGCTCAACTTGGAGAGGAAGAAACGGAAAAGAAGAATCTTTTGGTGGTCCTAACCTGCACAATCGTACCTTTGCACTAATCTGTTACAGCCGTTCTTGCAGTGAGGTCAATTGTGTAAAATGGGAATGTGCACCAGTCTTGTATAGGTAATATATATCATGCACATTCTCATTAGCCAGAAGAGAGTGAGTGACAATAGAAAAATCAGATTTGTCTTTTCTTTCTCTGTAAGAAAATAAAAAACAATAAGCTCTTTGTTTTTCGAAGCTAGAATTATCATTCTGGTAGCTGTAGTATTCGATTTACTTGTATAAAGTGAATTGAAGTATCTTTGTGTGTTCTTGTCTTTACATTTCTGCATACATACACAGATCACACAAAAATAGCAAACAGATTTCAGAAAAACTCATATCAGTTTTTAAAACTATCCATTCACCCCCCCTCTGTCTAGTTATTTGTGCTACTCATAGTTAACAGTATGAAAATGTAAATACCCTCTATAGAAAGGCCACTAAGGCGAGCTTCTACAAGCTTCCTCTCGGTCACAAAGACCCAAAAATGAGATTAGCCGTCATCACCAATAAGCCTATCATGAGCCATTAAATCCGTAGTGTCAAGGTTGAAAATGAAGTGAGAACTATCAACCGTGTTGTTGAAACTAGTCCTGAAATACTCCCTCCATTCTCCACCTTTTCACTTAAGAACAAGGAACTTCTTGTTCCATTTGTGATAGGAGTCTGGGAGAGAGTAAGAATTCACAATATGGCCAACTCCTAGTCTATGCTGTAGCTGGACCCATCCGGCTTTCTTTAGTGAAGAATTCTTCATCATAAATATGCTTCTTGACATGGAAGTACTCAATGGAATTCTAAGTTGAATACACCTTGTTTTGAACACCATTATGAATGCCCAAGCATTGGGGTATAGCTGACAGGGATGAACCTTAAGTTCTGATAGAAATTGAACAATGAATGGATGTACAGGAAACCTCAGTCCTGCATCTAAAGCCCATTTGAACACACAAAGCTTCTCTAGGTGCCAATTACATGTCCGGTCATTGAGAGCCGTGCCGCGGACCTTAACCCAATCTGGAAAACTATACTTGTTTTTTTATCCCTTCCACTTGTTCCCCGTCTAGAGAACTCGAATGGTTGAAGGCGTCAAGAAGAACACTACTCGGAAACTCATCCGCCAATTCGTCCAGTAAACACTTTAAACTGTTATTAACATGGTTTAAAGACTGTGATGGAATGAGAGCTTTACCTTTCATCAATCTGGATTTCCCTCGCTTGGACATCATCTTAGACACTGAGGAAGAGGTTGCACGACCTTCACTTGACATCTTCTTAGTTTGAAAACTAGGAGATAGAATTTTGGCTAGAGAAAAAAGTTGTAAAGGATTCGAGAAATGAAGAAGTGAATTGAAATGAACACTTATCCTCTTCTTTCATAAGGATAAAGGAACCTGTTATAACAGGTCATAGCACAGGTTTGTTCGTGTTAGCAGGATATGTACAAGTTATAACCGTTAAAGCGACTTAAATGGTCGATTAAATCCAAAGAAGGACACAATAATCGATAATATACTCGATAAAACACCGAATATCGGATGAAAAACCGAAGCATACTAGGACTGAATAAAACCCAAGGGTTAAGAAGAAGATTAATTACACTAATTTTTAAGATTAACAAAGAGATTGGTGAAAATATTGGAGAAAAGTTTCTAAGGAAACAAAGAATTTTTGGCCAACTTGTAGCCACGAAGACGCCCACGGAGCCCCTGCCGACCAAAGGGGGCCGCCCAGGCTCCCGAGGAGGCCTTATGTAACACCCCCAAATCCAGGTTCAGAAATCTGGGTTGTTACTTGCAACTTTACGAATCCTTTTCGAAGCATTTCCTTTATATTTCTCATCAACACACAATTACTCATACCTCGACCCTTACCTTTCACACACACACACACAGGTTATAGTCTCAGAGAGCGCACCAATACAATTTTGAACCATAATGAAACAATGATTTATAAATTAAAGTTATTACAGACCCAAAAGGATTAAACATAAGTTTATTCGTTCCTTGCCATAATATTACACAAGTCCGAAATATAAATAAGTCTGAAACCTAAAGCTGAAAGTCTAGCCAAGGGGTAGGTTCTACCTCTGCAGCAATGGCGGCTATGATATCAGCGGGTAGTCGGGGGGTGTTTCCCACGGACTTCTGTAGGGTATGCTTGAGTCTAGCCATCATGCCTAGCTGTTGTTGTGTGATATAAAAATAAAGCAAGAGCAATACAGCCCACAAGAATATATAACTGATTGATAATGCAGCATGACTTTTTCACAATTCCTCTAAAACCTTTGTTATGCATAATATGAACAAAGTTTTTATAGAGTTTAAATGATGAATTTACTAGGTACTTTAACACAAAATCTTTTAATAATTTCTAAAAACCTTTGTTTAGTAAAAATATGAACAGAGTTCAAATGTAACGTCATAAAGTACTGATACAATGTGATCTTATATATCCAACCTTGTCTTTAATGTTTTTCTCGAAAAACCACTGAGAACTTCTTGTTATGTCATTTATAACCCAAGTCTCAGTCTTTTATTTAAAAGATGAAGTTACTAGATACTTCATTTCAAAAATGTCATTTTGAACGTTTGACCCTGCCAACTCTCATTTATCGCACAGCCGTAGCCTTTCCTAACGGGGTGCCTTTGATAGAGTTGCAGAAAAATATCCATTCTGGATGATGAACTAATAATTTAGAGTATCACCGTGCCCGGTTGTATACTTACGATGATCAGTCGCAGTTGTACAACCCAATTATTGTCTACATGTAGAAGGAAGAACTGCTCCCAGAACTTCCTCAGGAATGAACCACTCCCGGAACATCCTGGCCATTTGGACCAAAAAATT
>PHNY01116255.1:0-10479 GCA_003724115.2 Anethum foeniculum | reverse complement strand
TGGGTACCAAAATCAACTTGATTTGGTTTTGTTGTGTGCAGGGAAGCAGAAAGAATCTATGGTACTTGGATAGTGGTTGTTCAAGACATATGACTGGAGATTCTACCCTGCTCACTGAGTTCAAGGAGAAAGCTGGCCCTAGCATTACCTTTGAAGATGACAGCAAAGGATATACTATAGGATATGGCTTGACTTCAAAAGGGAATGTCATCATTGATGAAGTAGCACTAGTTGATGGACTCAAGCATAATCTGTTGAGTATCAGTCAGCTATGTGATAAGGGTAATTCAGTTACCTTCAATTCTGAAGCCTGTGTTATCACATGCAAGAAGGACAACAAAGTGGTACTTACTGGTGTAAAAAAAGGAAATGTGTATCTAGCTGACTTCAACTCTACAGATGCAGATTCAATTACTTGTCTTTTCAGCAAAACAAGTCAAGATGAAAGTTGGTCATGGCACAAAAAGTTGTCTCATTTGAATTTCAAGACTATGAGTGAATTGGTCAGAAAAGTTCTAGTTAGAGGCATTCCTCAAGTTGAATTTTCAAAAGAGGGATTATGTAGTGCATGCCAAAAAGGAAAACAAAAGAGGTTATCCTTCAGGAGGAAACTGGAAACAACAATTGATGAACCTCTTCAACTATTACATATGCATCTTTTTGGACCAGTCACTATTTTGTCAATCTCTAACAAGAAGTACTGTTTAGTGATTGTGGATGAAGCAAGTGAAATCATCATCAATCACATTAGACAAGTCAACAATCATCCTGATCTCAAAGTAAGAAGAATCAGAAGTGACAATGGAACTGAATTCATGAATTCAACAATGAGATCCTTTTGTGAAAAGAATGGAATCATGCATGAATTCTCAGCTCCTAGGACTCCTCAACAAAATGTAGTAGTTGAAAGAAAGAACAGATCATTAATTGAAGCTGCAAGAACCATGCTTGAAGATTCAAAGTTGCCTACATACTTCTGGGCTGAAGCTGTCAACAATGCATGCTACACTCAGAATATATCTTTGATCAATCAAGCCAAAGGCATGACTCTCTATCAACTGTTCAAAAATAGGAAGCCAACATTAAACTTTCTTCATGTGTTTGGATGCAAATGCTTTATTCTAAAAAATCAAACTGATCACAATGGAAAGTTTGATGCAAAAGCAGATGAAGGTATTTTTGTTGGATATGCTAATGGAAAAGCATATAGAGTTTACAATCTGAGAACAAACATTGTTGTGGAATCTGTACATGTTGTGTTTGATGATAAAAAGATTGAAGGACTAGAAGATGAAGGTTTTCATGAAGGTCTCAAATTTAACAATATTGAGACACTCTGTGATATCAGTGATGATGAAGGTGGTCTAGAAGGATTGACATCAGATAACTCAAATTTACCATCTATAAGAGCAATAACAGTTGATGCACAGAATACTACATCCGTTGAAAGAGATCATGCTGCATCCATTAAGATCAATCCTTAATAGATGCTGAAAGTCATTCTAGATCATCCGTTGATAGAATACCTACCCTGAATCAAAGATCCAACAATTCAGGGGGAGTATCTTCTAGTCAACACTCAGCTACTCAACAAAACTTTGATTATGTCACCTCATCTAGAGCAAATCTTCCACCTCAAAGGAAATGGACAAGGGATCATCCCTATGATCTAATTATTGGTGATGCTACTTCTAGAGAACAAACTAGAAGAGCAACTCAAGATGAATGTCTATACAGTAGCTTTCTCTCACAAGAAGAACCAAAGAAGGTGGAGGATGCATTACTGGATCCTGACTGGGTTTTAGTTGGCCAGAAAACCAGGTACTAGAGATAGTCTTGGTATTGAAGGTGAGAGGGTTTACTAAAGAGATGCACCGAGTCTTAAGAATCCAATAGCTCTCACTAATGATTTCGGTGAAGAACTTCAACTAAAACACTTGAACAAGATTATTTATGTTCATGTTGTTAGAGACCATTTTGATGGTAACACACCTAAAGAGAAGCTGTTGTATTTTCTAAGCTCTGGTTAAAGGCTCGGGGTATCTCAAGAAGATATTTTGAAGAAATCTTGGCAGGAGTTAGAGTATGTGCTCTACTTACTGAAAGTCACCAACTATGCAACTGCAAGATTGGCAGAATTCTTCAAGAAACAAATCTCAATCAAGTTAAGAGGAATTTCAAAGAAATCTACTTATCCATACACTCCATAATATGAATTATACAATGGAACAATTGCAAATATGCCAAGAGGAGGAGCTCAGATCACAAAGCTACTTGGGATGGATATCTTAACATTTAATCCTGGTGGTAAACAATTAGGAGTGATTCAGCTGGATGACTTGTCCATGAGCAGAGCTAAAGTTAATGATCTAAGAGTTGTTATCTTTCAGACAGATGAATGTACTTCAGAACTCAAGGATATTAA
The DNA here is from genome assembly GCA_003724115.2 of Anethum foeniculum. Taxonomy (NCBI): domain Eukaryota; kingdom Viridiplantae; phylum Streptophyta; class Magnoliopsida; order Apiales; family Apiaceae; genus Anethum; species Anethum foeniculum. The sequence goes on along the minus strand of PHNY01116255.1, from coordinate 8,054 downwards.
GCAACGGATGGAGATGTACTTAAATATAGCTGAAGAGAATTTGGTAAAGAAGTTCTTTGATGAAGCTTATGGATATAGTAAGATAGAAGATTAGATTTTAATTTCCGAACTATAAATTGTAAATAACTTTTTTTTCTGCATTTAGATTACAGTTTTGACATCATCAAATAATAAACTTGTTCATATGTTTCAAATGTACAAGTTGAAGGAAATTATTAGATATATTTGATGATTTTAGGAATTATTCATCATAAGTTATCTCAGGAGGTTTATCAGAATTTATCATCCATCAGAGTCTGGCAGAGGATGACATCATCAGTACTTGTCATCAGTATTTGTTCATCAGCTTTTTCATGTCAGAGTCTGTCTAGCTACAAATCAAGAGATGATTGATTATGTTTTAAAGAGATAAGATTGCAGAGATTTTTTGGTATCACAATTTAGGGAACTAGAAGCTGTCAATTATAAGATGTATAGTAATCAGTTTATTTATGTATATCATATCTTTATAACTGATAGTGCAACTGTGTATCATATAAAACAGTTTAAGTTTACACTAAAAGTGTTAGTTATCTTTTTTATCATTTGTATAACCTAGCAACTCTCAAGAATATATGTTCATTCTTTGATAGAGTACTTGTAATTCTTTAACAGTTTTTATCAATACAAAAACTGTTCTTCATATCCTTGTGTATTATTTCGAATTGATTATTATTACTGTATTCACTCCCCTCTACAGTATATTTGAGACCTAACAATAAAGCGTTAGTAAAGGTCTATACTATTTAATAACCCATAAGATATTTTAAAAAGTAATTAGGGGTGAGATATATTTTTTTCTTTAACTCTATTTCAATCTTTATAATTAAAATTACGAATTAATAAATTAATTATACCAGAAAATAAAAATGGATTATTGTAATGGTCTAGTCAGAGAGAGGTGTAAGTGGGCCCAAATGGTACATACAAGCGCTTATATACAACGCAAAGCCCCCACCCCCACTTATTTATTATTATTATAAGGTAATAAATAATAAAGCTCCTCTTCGCAGTCTTAGTAGAGAGACAACCTAGCCTCTTCCCCTTAAAAGGTGTGTTTCTTTCATTTTCTTACATTTTTCTTGTAGCTTCTTTTGCAGGTTTCTTCTTCATTTTCTCTACCCTTTTTTACTAATTACATGTTATATGTATCATCTTTTGTTATATATATATATATATATATATATCTATGTGTGTGTGTTTGTTTGTTGAGGCTACATCAGTTTTAATTGATAATCTTTACAATTAAAGTATTTGAATAACTATTTATTTTGGGGAAAAGACTTAGATTATGGATTTGGATTCGTGGCGGTGTTGTAAAATTGTAATTTTTCTTGAATCTTGTGATGTGCATGAATTTGTGTAAAATTTTATGTACTTTATGAAATGTATTGTGTATAAATTTTGTAGTTTTTAGTTGGGAATTGAGATTTTTAAATTAGATTTTGTGATGTAAAATAGAGAAATTGAAGCATTTTGTATTGGGTTTTGGATTATATGAAGAGTTGTGAGGATGTCGACGTCGGCTAGGAAGAGATTGATGAAGGATTTTAAGAGGTTACAACAAGATCCACCTGCTGGTATCAGTGGTGCACCTCATGATAACAATATTATGCTTTGGAATGCTATTATATTCGGGTATGATGCTCAATTATGGATGTTAGTTATATATATTTATAATTGGAAATTTTTATGAGTTGTCTTTTGAAGTTGATTATATGTTTGAATGATTTCTAATTTGAATTTTGTTCGACAGGCCTAATGATACCCCTTGGGATGGAGGTAAAGAGTTGTAACTACTTTTAGTTTAAATGGCGTCTAATTCAAAATTATGTTATTTTAGATTACTTGAAGTAGCTCAAAGTTATTGAGCTTAAATGTTCGATATTTACTATATTATTGGCTTGTATATAATTGATATATCACGAAGCCCGATGACCAGTTACCTTGCTCTTAGTGGCAATAGACTTATTATGAATCCGTATGATTTGTTATTTAAAATGTGTGTGTGTATTTATGTTTGTATATGTGAATAATAATAAATAACCGTGGATTATCCATGTGTTATATAATAATTATTCCATTGGTCAGAGTATACGTGTGTATGGACTTGTTTTATGAAGTTCTAATTTTTGTGGAAATAAATTTTTCATCTGATTTTTGTATAGCATTCGTTTACATAACACACTATGATGACAAAGTCATATACCTTGTTTTCAGGTACGTTTAAGTTAACACTTCAATTTACAGAGGACTATCCAAATAAGCCTCCAGTTGTGCAGTTTGTGTCAAGGATGTTCCATCCAAACAGTAAGATTATACTAGAACTACAACGTTCACTTTTCCTGTATTTATTTAGAGACTCATTATTAAGAAATTGGAACTTCAAGAGCATTATCCTATTTTTGAGCAGTGCATAGAGTTGTAAGTAGGATGTTTTACTTGAGAACTACCACATTTACATGCCTAACGAACCTATAATCACTATTCTAATTGTGCATATTATTAATATCATGCTAATATATACTAAGTCCTTGCATGAATGAGTATTTAACCAGTTTTTATTCAAAAAATAGTAATGATTCATTTTTAAAGACTCGGCTATATTATGATTGCCTTTTAAATTTTGATATCAAATACCTTTTTTATTCACATGTGGAGATACTTTGCTTAAAGATGTCACATTAAGAATCTCTTAGTGTGAATAATGGTCTTAATGTTGAGTTAATGCAAAAAATATTCCTAGATTCTTGCTTTCCGAAAAATTTGTATTTTGGTTTATTGCTTTAGACGGTGTAACATCACATATTATACTCAGAAGTATTTTGTGTCTCAATTGTTTTTGTAGAAACCTTATGTTGTGCAACATGATTTTGTATTTTAACTTTTTAAGTGATGAGTGAATAAAAAAATCTCGTGTGTTTTTATTCCTTACTTTATCTTAGATCTTTTTAATCTTGGATATGAAATGTTTGTGGCAGTAGGGCCAAGATTTATGAACAATGGTGTCTACAGGATTGCAAGATTTATTATTATTAGAAAGCTACTGGATTGAACCTTTACCTATAAAGAATTCCATATAAGTTTTGTGTTTACATTTAATCCTTGACTAGAAACTAGCTAGAGACTAGTTGGCTATGTAACATGGTATCAAGTCAGATGTTGAATTTAAGACATAATATTTTTGTATGTAATCATAAAAAAAAAAAATCAAAGCTCACTTGGTTTAAGCTTTATTATTTTCTTTGTTGAAAATATTTTTAAAGAATGGAAAGGTACTAAATGTTATAATTATGTGAAGATTACTTTAATTAATTTATTTTTTTCATAATAGAACTTTTCATTGTATAAAATTAGATATGTATTAGTATTAGCATATATGTATGCATTAGTATATATTTTAATAGACTTTGCAATATCCATGACTCAATGTGAGCCAAATCAGGTTTCAAAATTGGAGAAAATATTTGGTGGATATACTTGCTTCTTGTAAAGACTATGCATGCACGTTTATGAGTAGCGTTATCAATTTGAGATTTCAAAAGCATAATTTTAAATGCTCCTACGTAATGTCTACTTTCATTAGGAATATTGAAATATTTTTTCTTTTTGTTTATATTCTTGTTTCTTCAAACAGTTTATGCAGATGGAAGCATCTGCTTGGATATATTACAAAACTATTGGAGCCCGATATATGACGCTGCTGCTATACTTACATCCATCCAGGTATAATACTTCAATATGTATTGGTAATTTCGATATTAAACTAATACTGATATCCCTTGTCGTTCAAGATAGATGTATTACATTTGTGTCTATATAAATACACTATAAATACTAATAAAATTGCTCACATCTTATTATTATTAAATGAAACATTGAAAATCTGCATCACTCAATACATTTTTCTTACTAATATTATTGTAAAGATATGTAACCATATAGTCCATATCAATGTTACAAGACCGAAATTCGGTACGAAAATGAATATGTGAAAGGTTATATTGAGTGAATCTGGATAATAAACAACAATAAATTTAAAACTACTAAATGTTTTTATAGTTAATTATAATTTAATAATTAAAAGTATATTATGATTAACTTTATAACTGATATTTAAAATTTAAGTCGCATCCAACTAGGCATTCATTGACAATTGCAAGGACTAGAAAGAAAAGATATATACATAAACGATTAAATTATATTAGGAAATTTATATATATATATATATATATATATATATATATATATATGTATATATTTACGTACATATAGCTACATAAACAGTTGCGTTAACTTCATCGAGAATTAAGGCGTCTTCTTTTGCTCATAATTTTCTTCCAGTCTATTATAATTGAAATCTTCACTACTTTACAACCTTCTTGTTATTTACTTTTTAAAAACACTGGGTCGTCAGAGTTGTTGTGGGCCGCCGAAAATGACGACCTGGATGAGTTGACATATGTTCGTGGACGAATGAATTGATTCATGATTCTGTATAACGTCCCATATTTCTTGAAGCTATGGTCAATTTAGTTACTTTAGCAATCCTAAACAATTTTCACTTCTTACCTTTTAGACAAACTCTAATAGATTAGTTATATGCGATCCTAAGCTAAAATTTAAGTAATGTTATAGAATTTAGTATTCCAACAATGTCTTAGTGGTTCCTTAAAAATTTAGAATCCTCCTCTCATGCCTCATTTATTAGAAAACAAAAGGCATTTCTTATCTTGCTTTTAATAATAAAATATTCATTTCTCTCTCCTTCTCGACTTCAAATACACAACTAGAGTTTAAATACAACAATATAATAATAATTAAAAGTAAATATAAGAATTGTTGAAGATATACAATAAAATATCATAAATCACCAAGATTTATTATTTCAATTTTTGTTGGGAATATACTATGACTCTTTAGAGTTGCTCTTAATCCTGGAAGCTTGCTTATGAACAATTCAAATTTATAACCCTCATTCTATGATACTTGATGTTGATTACATTTACTATCTACGTTTTGGTACCCCTTAAATAGTTTATGTTTAAATATATGTTGATTTAGTCTCTTTCAGTTTAGCCTAGCAAATTGCCCTCTCTTTTTGGTAATAAGAAATCGAGGGTTCAAGTCTCATCGCATGCATAAGTTTGTCACTATGAATCTAGTATGTCTTTTATGGACCAGTTCTAAATTTTTTCTTGTACTTGATATTGTTGATTGTCTATTCGTTATACGATATTTAGTGAATATAGCGCAACAAACCTAGAGACTAGAAAATATGTTGCCTTTAGCAGGTATGTATAATTTGTTTTTATATATGGTCTGCCCTCTGGAAACGCTTAAAATTCAATAATACAATTGAGGCCTCCCAACTTTTGAATACTATACACCTTATTTTTTGTCCTCTTATTTCATAAATCAAATAATTATTGGTCCCAATGCCCCTTTTTTTCCTAAGAGTTGAACACTTTATCAGAAAGCTGGTGTATTGGTCCTAATGCTCTTGATTTGGCAATAAAATAAAATAATTATTTTAGGTTATCCTCTTGCTTATGTGTGTCTAGAACTAGAAAAATTATCTAGAACTTGTACCATCAATATAGTTATAGGAAATATATATTCCTACTTGTACCCCTTGCAATTCTGCTTCACATTTATTGTGTTAAGGAACCATCACATGTAGCTATTTGTGATGTTACTGCCCCTAAAATAGTAATTCGACCATGGTCAGTTAAATTATGCATGCAATATGAAATACCGAACTAAAAGCTATCGATATATATATATATATATATATATATATATATATCTGTGTGTGTGTGGAATGGTTAAGGTTTCAGCTCACTTGAAAAGGAAACTAAATTCCACAATTCTAAAACTAATCAGCTTAGAATTATTTCTTGATTTATTGCAGTCGCTGCTCTGTGATCCAAACCCAAGCTCACCTGCCAATTCTGAAGCGGCACGACTATTTAGCGAGAGCAAGCGCGAGTATAATAAGAAAGTTCGTGAAATTGTTGAGGTTAGCTGGACAACAGACTAATTCTCTTTAAAATGGCTTAACTATGAAAGCTTTAGTAGCCCCCGCTGAGCTTGGATACACATGAGTCTTGTCCTGGTAGTCTATGTCTGCATTTTGTTTTAAATTTCCTGTTAATCATTGCTATCTGATGTAGTTGAAAATGTTCGACCTTGTTATGTTATTTGTACAATTTTGTTGGACCTTGTTATATTATTTGTACAACTTCTATCTTCCCTTATTTTGATATTATTCTTTATGTTGATCTCTTATTTAAGTCAAAATATAAAAATCATGTAACAAAGTTGGTTAGAACTAGAAGCAATTTATAATATTTTATTCATATCATGGTAGATCCAAGTGTTCATTTACCTCAACTAGTTACTTATGTTTTGCAGTTTTTGGATGGATAAATTACTAATTAGCTTAGGTTAGCATATTCACTCATTTTTAGTAGGTCACAGGCCCACACCAACCTGATTGTCATCCACCCGACCAAGACATCAGATTTCAACAATACATGAATGGATATGATAATCAGAATAGGTCTGTAAGTACTAACCAAATAATTTGTATTGATGGACTGCTCGACTCAAGCAAACTCATAGACACCACTTGATGGTTGCACTGTATTGTAATCATCTTTGAGCTTGTTTATAAAGTTTGAAAAATTCTATTAAAGAGATTGAGAGCTAATAATGAGCTCATAAGCTGCAACTCTTACTGAAAGTAAGGACATAATTTTGTTTTCTTTTGTTACAGGACAAATATTCCGTATGATTCATTTTTTATAATCCAAATTTCTAGAGGCTTTAATTTATTCAATTAATTAAACAACTTGCACCTGCTTAAGCCTTGTGACAACTGAATTTATCTCAAGATTATTAGATTAGGTTTTCCCTGACCTTCAACTAATTTTTACTTTGTGTTTGTATGGATAATGTGATTTGTCAAATGATAAACATAGCACCTGCAACATATAAACCATTTTAGTAAAGTAAGTCCGTTCATCATAATTGGGTTCGGTCTATAGTAAACGTATACTACAACATTATCATTTCCATGATACTTGTAAAGTAGGATTTTTTGTGTGAATGCAGGAGAGTCATATTTTCACATACAACGGACATTTACTGTGGTATGGTATGTTATAGAATCGCTTGCCCAAGACTATCTGTCCATTATAATTAGTTATATTAATTAATGGTCTAGGGCCTTAGGTGATTGATAATTTGGATCAGGACATCAAATACGTTTTATGCATAATCAGTTGTTAGTTAATAGTTAATAATCTAGGGCCCACGATGACTGAAAGTTTTGGATCTGGACATCAGATTCGTTCGTCGAGAATCTCTTGCCCTTACTGAATATATTAAAGGCCTCAATATGATGAATATACCTTAATTTGTAAGCAAAACCATCATTGGCAGGTAAAATGAGGTTCTGTGTAATAACCCCAATTTTTGTAACTATTCAAAATCCTGATGAATAGTAACTTTTTCTGATTGAAAAATATGATTAGATCACACTATATAGGACATCCTTTATGGAAATTCTGAGTCCGTACTAGTATTCGGTAATGAATATAAGTGTATGTAAAAGTCATCGGATTTCGAAAACGAACACTTTTATTTTTCCCGAGAATCCACCAGATGCTGAAAGATTGAGTATAAGGAATCACAGAATAAAGGATGAAAGATCCAAGATTGATTAAAAGGATGACTAAAGGAATGAGGGTTTAGAGAAACCCCTAACAGTAGAAGCACGGATGTATTCATTCAATCGATCAACAAGAATGAGCGATAACGAGTCGTAAAATGATTAAACGACTAAGAAAAAAGCTTGTGCAAGTGGCAAGGCAAGTAACCAAGCTATTTAGAAGCTTAACCAAGTACTTAGCAAGCTAACTAAGTGGTTAGGGGAGGATGACATCACAAGACCATAAGATTAAGACATTTGTCTTAGAGATGAGGTCATGGAGATGACATAAGCAACC
>PHNY01116146.1:17248-51869 GCA_003724115.2 Anethum foeniculum | reverse complement strand
ATAATTCATAAAATTATTATTAAACCTGATTGACATATTATAAAAAAATCAAAAATGTTGCAAAAGAAAATATAATTGAAAAAAAATGTACTTAATTACAAAACTAGTTTTATAAAATACATTGAATAGTGACATGTAATCCCTCTTTAAGTAGGATACAAACAAGTAGGTAATTGGCTTAGTATTTGTATTGTAGACGTTTCATCTATCATTATCAAATAAACCTCCAAAACTACATAAACCATTCATTCCTTCTATCTAACATCCCTTCACCCTAAATCATATCTAGTGTCCAACAAACTTTTAAATTTTTATATTTCTTTTGGTGAATAAAAACAGATGAGTTGAATAATATTAGATACAAGAGCATGTAGCTAACCTTCATGTGCCCCCCTCTATAAAAGGACTCTTATTGCTCCTACGGCCAGAAATTTTCTTCTTCATGCTCCAACCAGAAATTATTTTCTAGTAATTGCCAGAGTAAAATAAAACGGACCTTTTTCTGGCAAATAGAACAGCCACATTATGAAAACCGTATATGAATGACGGGCTAATGGCCACTACAATAATTTTACAGTGATGCTTTGATAATTTGTTATGGAAATTATCATCCATCTAACCACTTTGCCAATCCTAACAATTAAACTTTTGAGCTACACTAAACCAACACTGGGGATAAATGACCGGGATATGGCATTGTACAACAAGAAAACTACAAACAAATTGTGCTTGTATATAAAATGGCGTTTGCTATTATCTGGTTGCTAGTTGCTACCAAAACCAAGTCAATGGTCACACTTTGCTACTCTATAAAACTCATGTATCCTTCTTCGGTTATTCTCTGTCCATCTGTTGACCATGCATGAAATGACGACGTTCATCTGTTTAAATATAAAACAAGTGAGATATTAATAATGAGTAGCATATGCAATATACATATTATGGATAAACTGAAATACAATTTACACCACCAAATGACGGACGAACAAGAGCGATCCGAAAAGCAACAAAAAAATTAAATCATCAATTGGAACCTATTAGCTACTAAACCTACTTGGAAGGAAATCAAATTTCACCATCATCAAAAGGGAAAATTACCGACAGATAAAGAGTTTACATAAATTAAAAATGATAGCAACCACACTACTTTTCAACCAAATTAATTTGACAAACAATTCACATTGCATAGATATTTGTAACGTTGTACATTTTCTGTGTCAGCATTTAATTTAATATGTAACCATTTCTTAAAGTATAGATTACCTACTAAAAAAATTAAAAATTACCTACACAAATCACGGAATAAGATTTACTAGACAATAACGTTTAATTCATATTTTTAAATTTATAAATATGTTAAATCACTGGGCATAAATGTTGTTTAGGTAGTATCACATGCCCCAACTGTCAACTTAAATTTGATGATGTGTGCACATCTTTGGGGATTATTCAAAACGATGACTTGAAAATATAAAATCACAGGAAAATAAATAGAACAATACTTGCTTTTAAAATCAAAATATGTACATTAATATGCCACTATATTATAAGAATATATTAGTAAATAAGATGAACATATACACAACTAATATTTTTAGACCAATAACTTATTCTACTAACAGTCGCCTCCGCGACTAGGCGGTAAGGAAAAGTCCAAGAGGCAAGTTTATTATGGCCCTAAGTAAAAATCTGAGGTTGCATAAATATGGTCCTTCAAGAGGCTCTTGGTGGCTCTTCAAATCACTAGAAGCCTCCATTTACTCCTTATCTATAAGGAGCCTCCTCCCTCCTAAAAACTCTTAGGTTATACTAAATAATCAACTATTTATGGCACCCATTCCCTCTTCTCCTTTTGTGTTGTAGTTTTAGTAATAGAAAGTACATCTATTAACAAACCGTCAGTTACGCAGTGAGGATAAGGTATACTCACAGACTAAGAGTCAACTTTATATTATGTGTTTTGAAACACATATCTATGTCCTCTTGGACTAGCTCTAAGACTGTCCCCTAGGAACTAGGCTCACCTTTATAGCCAGCTCACCTACAACTTTTTTCTATTAATTAGCCATATCAGACACAGCAGTGCACGGGATTAAAAAAATAATGAACAATAGCACTGTCAGCTTCATCAGCCCGCAAATGGGTGCCTCATTGTCAAAAACGTCCTCCTACACAAACAAAATAAGCAAATCCCAATAGGATGCCAGCTAGACTATGCAAACCAATTAAGTGCACTACTAGTTAAAGTAAGTTAAAATAAAATCAACTACTACTTGCATGGTAGATAGAAAATCCTCAAACTCGTTAAGCATCTAGCATTCAGGCGAACCTGAAAACTTCACCCAGAGTTCATGTGGGACAGATACTGATTAAATAGGTCGTTTCCAATCCCAAAAAGATGTCAGCTAGACTATACAAAAACTTAAGTGCATCAATTCTTTAAGTCAGATAAAAGAAACCAAACTACTATTAGCATAGTAAATCGGAAATTCTCCAAGTTACCAAGTAATTAGCCATTCAGCTTACTGTAATCTGATAACTTTACCCAGAATTCATGACACGTAGAAGATAATGATTAAATAAGTTGTTCATTATTTTATGTTAGTATTTAACTAAAGGTGCACTTGCAATTATATATTGGTGTAACTATTTACCAAAAAGATATATATTATCTAACTTTACGAATATTCTAAGAACTTAAATACATAGTAATTTAAATATATGGTGGTGGATAAATTAGGTTATAGTTACTAATTAGTAATTAGAATTAGTTTCCTTCAGCTACTATTTTGGTTGATCTCCAAGTTATAAGATCTATTTTAAAAGTTATTATCTTCATTATTTGATAGGGTTAAAGACTGTGAATCAACGTATATTTGGTTAACCATAGGACTTATTTTGTGTCCGCTGATCCTTTGCAGGGTGGGTTTTATCCTTTGTTCTACCTTACATTGCTCAAGAACCCAATACATTTACCTTTTTCATAGTCGTGTCCCATGTAAAATTCAGTACATGAGTCGTTTACATTCTTTTTCAACTGTAAGTTATTATCCTATAAAGAGAAATCAACAAGCTTTGATACAAACTTTTACGAGATTACAATTGAAAGTCTCAACTATTGGTCTGTCAGTGATGCAAGGAAAAATCAATAGAATTAGCAGTTTAAAGAACAATTTAATTACGAAGACATTCAAACTAAAGGACCTAATTCACAAAGCTTCTAGTTCAATTAAAATGTTACATAAAGAGTATAATCATTGCAACTTTCTCCTCTCTTCAGAAAACAATTATTTATTTTATTGCACAAGGACAACTGGTGTCATTTGTGAATTGTGTTTAAAACCCTTATGCAAAACCTATTTAATATCCATTGGAACATAACCACATTCTTGGTAGACTGGTCATCTGGATTCTTTTGATATATTGACAATGCTAGCCTCAGAATATTAAAGAAAAACTCATCATATGCAAAAACTCAGAATACTTGTTTTAACACATCATATCTTTCATACAGATACATCCATTTTTGCATCCTCTTTTCTGGTGCATTGTGGGGTTCTACACAATCACATCTAGGTGATAACTTAGACCCAATCTAAAACTATCCAACAACCAGATCCAGTTCGCATGGGTCCAATAAATAAGAGGAAATATTAAAGCAAGCACATTACCCGAAATCCTGATATGTTTTATCAAATTACACGTGTTCAACATACAAGCCAAATTCATCTAGGCAAGCTCCTTAAATTCATCTAGGCAAGCTCCTTATTGCCCTTTAGGGCCTCGGCTTGCATAAGAGCCATTAAAATTTTGGTTTATGAACGACATTTTTACTAGCAAGGCTCATTATAGTTAAGAACATATCACAGATTTCCAAGAATTAATTAAACAATATATATTCTGTAAAAATAATTTAAGATTTTACATATTATTAGCAAGGAATATATATAACTAACAAGAAAGATGTCCGATTACAAGCACAATGTACCAATTTTATGGACTTACCACTTTCACCATCAGACATTTCTGCTAGCTTTGCAATGGCATCACTGAGTGCTTGTTCATGGTCCTGCATGGTAATAAATGTTAGTATTTTACCAAAGATTATGCAAACAAGTAACTTATTATATATATGGGTCAATTTTTCAGACCTTCAGTGTTTTCCTGGCCTTTTCCATTTCAACTGGATTAGGATGACTTGCACCAAAAACTCTCTCCACCTATCCCACATAATCCAAGAGTTACAAATATCAATCAGTATCAATATATTTTTAGGTACTTGAGTCAGAAAAGTTGAATTATATACAAACCTCCTTAATAAGAGAATCTGTATGCAGCAATTGTATATCATCTAAACTCTTCTTTCCTATGCCATTCTGTGAAGGTGGAAAATCCTTTCTGGATTGTCCTTTTGGCAACCCCCTACCTCGTCCAGGACCTGGACCACCAGGTCTATTCATCCCAGGGCCAGAACCACCATAACCCCCTTGACGAGAGATTCCTGGATCTTCGCCCACCCACTGTATATCCTCAGGGGAGATCTGTCAGCATAAAAATTTAACAGAAAAATGAAACTTTATTTTTTGTTTTAACATGTGCATCATAACAAGGGATCAAAGGAACGTCAAGAGTAGCATTAATGCTTGAAGGACCCCAAAGCCTGTCCCCATTTTTCCAGTAAATGTTTACAAAGTTATTCACATGAACACATGATAGTTAAATTAACACACACTTATTTGATTACGGAGAAGGCAAGCAAAAGAGGAAGTAAGGTTTTATTAGCAGCTAAACTTTGACAGTTGACACTTGTAACAAATTGTTCACGTATTATAAACAAAAAATGAAATTCGACTCCATCTGCGATTTCGATACTTTCCCTCAATTCTCTTTATTTTTATTGGGATGTGGGTTGAGGGAAACAGGGCTGGTTTGTGAGGCAACATATTGTAGGGAGAAAAGCTTGTACAGGAAAGTGCTTTAATTAAAAGCTGATGCTTATATTGTTACATAAATGCTTAAATTTCTGAATCGAATATCAAAAGAGGTTAATTTTAGTTCATTAAAAAAAATTAAGGTTCTTTTACCAAAAAGAAGCTATAATCAGCTTTCCAAAAGAGCTACAAGTTGTAGCATTTTCTGAAAGGAGCTTTCCTAGTTTACAAGGAAAGCTGTTGTGGTGTTATCAAACACTGCTTTTGGTTCAATAAGATACAACGTTCTTTATGGCTCTGGGAAAGCAACGCCAGAGGGGCTCTTAGTAAGCCAGAAAAGCCATAGCAGCGCAGCATTGAATAAAAAAGTGTGTTTTTCACTGCAATTGACTGGAGAAAAAATCAAGGCCTTTGATCGCACCACCAAAATTTCAGCAAAAATTTGTAAAACCAAGTAGCAGTAAATTTTAGGATATGATATATATAGTACTGTAGCACAGGAGAGGAACAAAAGGGAGCAGCAAAATGTCAGCTCTCATAAACTAAAAAGGGACAGAACTCAGTGACCAGTTTATCAATACCCCTATTTGAAAAAAATTACTAACAGAAATTTGATAATGTCTTGATTCAGAATCCCTGAATAAGAACTAACTTAAAAAATCTTTTAAAGCCATTCACTGTGTTTCACTGTTCCGCCCTCGTATAGCAATATCTACAGAAGGTCCTTCTAAAGGCTTTAATTGCAATTTATTTAAGTGTAAAAAATTTATGCAACCGAAAAGACAGAGGAAATCAATGTTGTTTTAACATATCAATATTCATTTCAATCTTTTAGATCATGTAAGACAGTAAGAGTATAATATATACCTCGGTCAAATTCACCCACTCCCATGTCTCATTTGCAGTACCCATGTCGTACACAAGAGCATGCCGACCCTGGAAAACAATTTAACATTATTCAGCATTAACCTAATGATATCGTATCCATCATTGAAAAACTCAAATTATACCTCTGCTTGGTTGTAGTCAGTTATAAGAGCTTCATAGAAGTTATTGTCATCAGGCCATCTGGTTCTCACTTTTCTCCCAATCAATGGAGAATAAGATGAGGCTCCAGCAGGTTCACTTGCATGGGCACCAGAAACACGATTACCAAGCGGTCCCCGAGGAGTCGGACCCGAAGGAGGGTACTGCGCTTTCGAAGGGACTCCTGGTAAAATGTGACCCTGCAATATAGATAAAAGAACAAAAAGAACAGGGTTCAAAAATGATTCTAGTATAATCATGCGTCCTAAATAACGTATGTGACTCACACTTTTTTGCTTCTTTCCCTTGACTCGTGAGATGGGTCCTCTTCTTGCAGCTGACGAAGATGGCTGGTTCTGTGCTACTACTGCTGGGTGAAAAGGAGATGGTCCGCCAAAAGACTGAGAAGGTACTGATTGGTTTAACTTCTGTTTCTTGCGAGATGCTGAGACAGAAGGACTGGGTACTGGATCATGAACAGCTTGACTAGTGTTATGTAAGCCAGGTTGAAGTCCACCAGCCTGTCTCCACTCCCTAATAGTGCCACAAAAGTTATTAATTACAACATAAACTAGAGAGAAGGTTGTTGACAGAGAAATGGGTCACTTTGAGTAAAAAAGTAGGTTAAATTGGTAATATTAAAGACCTTATTCTTCTGATGACATCATCAGCATTAACCTTTCCAAGTAGCTCTCTGTGTTCTTCATTTGATAATCTTAATTCTTTTCTGAGCTCAGTTATCAAACTTTCTTTCTCCTGAAATATAAAATTTATAAAACAGTCATTTTCGCCTTGTCAAGCCGGCATAAAGATAACAGATACATGATTTAAAAATTAAAGAAAAAAAAAAACCATAATGTACCCATGTAATGGCATCAGCTTGAGCTTTAAATGCTCTTAAAACTGAGCTATAAGCTTCTTGCTCAAGACGATGAATTTGGGCCTCCATATCGGTTTCACCATATACCCGCGAATATGAACCAGTACCTCCAACCCCAGATCTGCCATTCCCTGCCACATTCGCACCTCTAATAACTCTATTCTGATGTGATGGAGGGAGATCATCATCAGTTCCTGCAATTATTCCAGAATGGAATGCAATCACACATCAAGTAATATTAAAACATCAAAATTTTGCTTTGTCTTAAGAAGTTCCTTATATTGCCCAATATCTGGTACAAATGCAATATAGTAACAAATACAGATACATACTCTAAAGCATGACACTGTATCACTTCTATAAAAATCAGTTATCTATAGAAGAATGTGACACATATCCAACTTTATACAGGGGTAAAAATGACTGCTTATGTTAGAAACTGAACTTTTGTACCTAAAAGTATAAATGTACATTTGTAAATCTATTAGTTGATTGATAAGCCTTATTATCAAAAACTATACTTCAAAAGTGGTAACTAAAACGTGATTATAAACAAATAGGAAACACATTATATGTCTTTACTCTTTAGAGTAAAAATTAAGCAACCGCCGCCAATATGTTTTATTGAATCCCATCATTTAATAATTGCAAACACGTAGCGCATAATAGTGCTCTACCGCTACCGACAAAAAGTTCCACTAACAGGTTATTACCTGCGAGTTGCGGCGCTCCTGACAAGTAACATCCGTGAAAGGACATAGTAATAACTCCTTGGGAATTGTTATTTAGACAAATATGGTGTTATTACTATGCAATTAAATAAAGTTATAATAAGGAGTTAAATTAAGAGGTGACATATATACACATGAACAGTCTTCAAACAATAGTTATAACATAATAATCCGTCTGTGGGACTTGTAAAATGTGACAACAAAATCAAGTCATTAAGAGTTATTGCATTAACATCCACCAACTCTGACATCGAATATTAATTTAAACTTGATACGGAGTATTTATTTCTACTATAGAAAAACTATTATTTTCATAATTCTTTCTCCGTTAACAATTAAAGCACTAAAAATCGGATTCGAATTAAAATCATCAGGCCTTAAACAAAACAGTTACATTGTATATCAACTCAAAACTTAAAAGAACCTTCACTTCACATTAATCAAACTTAATCGTACACTTTCGTAAAAAACAGAACCATGATCAATTTTAGAAATTTGCAAACAGAAAAACAAAAACAAACTCCCACCATTGTGTTTTCCGTGTTTTCAATTCTTAACTATAGGTATCATACACGTGAACCAAATAACTACAAAAGGAAAACTAAACTAAAACCCGCATTCAATTATGACAACATCTCTCAATTTCATTAATTCAACCCAACACTAAACACATTCATAACAGCTTCCCAACAAATTACACAACAAAACTTCACATAACTAACCCTAACCAGACACACAATCAACAATTCACTTAAAAAACCATAATTCACAACAAAATTCAGCTAAAAATCAAATCTTTACATAAAAAAAACTCACCACTGCTATCAAAAGGCTCGTAATCCATTGCCAGTTTGAAAACCCCCAACTTCAAACTACCAATCACCTTACAACCAAAACTTTTAGCGTTTTCACTCAAATTAATCTCAATTCTCAACCTTTCAACACAAACTAACACAAGTATTAAATAAAAAAAAAAAGGTTTGAATCGAGATATAGAATTAAGGTTTGAGAAGAGTGTGTGTTTTGTAGTGTCGCGGACTTGAAAGTGAAAAATTAGGGTTGAGTATTTGAATCTGGTTAATAATTGGGTTTCAGGTCCGCCTACTTTGGGTGTTCTGACTTTTGGACATTGGGTATTGGGTGAAACTACTTCCCAATCATTTGTTTGTTTTGGATATGTTGTAATAAAAATAACATTAAAAAAAAAAATCATTTTTCTTATTTGATTCTAAATCTAATATCTAACATGGTTTAAAAACAACAATATATTTTTTCAAAGGAGAAACAATATTATATTATTTATTAATTAATATGTGTATTAATATATGGATATGATGTTTTTATAATTTTTTTCTATTCAAAGTTGTGTCCTTCTTGAGTTAAAAGTCGAGATAATTTGACGTGGACTATGATTTTTCTTTGGTATAGTTTTCTTATTTTTCAGCATGATTTTATGTTTTTTTTGGAAGGAAGGGTTTAGATTTTGTAAAAAAGGTCACGAAAATATTGACAATGATATTTAATAGAATGTAAATCATTGAAATATTACAATGTTAAGAGGATAAAAAATTTGTTTGTAAAACACGCACGCAGCTATTTGCATAAATAAAATGTTTAATTAATAAAGTAACGAACCATAATTCTAATAATTATATAATAAAAATAATAACTTGTACATATTTATCTTTCTGAATAAATGAGGATATTTGA
Source organism: Anethum foeniculum (assembly GCA_003724115.2). Lineage (NCBI taxonomy): Eukaryota > Viridiplantae > Streptophyta > Magnoliopsida > Apiales > Apiaceae > Anethum > Anethum foeniculum. The sequence continues at coordinate 42,591 of PHNY01116146.1, read as the reverse complement.
ATTCAGACTTAACTAGGGCCGTAAACGAACCGAGCTGATCGCTAGGCTCGACTCGACTCGACTCGTTTAACTCGACTCGACTCGTTAAGCAGAATATATATGATTTTTTAATTTTTAATGTGTAAAAAAATATGGATAATGAAATATAATTCTTTTCATTTTTGATATTTTTCTAATATCATTAAAATATATAGATCTTAACATCCTTACAGTTTAAATTGTAAATAAATTTTTTGAAAAAAATATATAACATCAGTTCGGGACCAGACTTGTTTGAAGTATTACTAGTTTTAATAGCTGACTATTAAAATTTCACATCAAATATACTTTTTATGTTTTAATATTATTGTAACATCATTAAAATTAGTAGATCATAACATCTGTACGATTGTATCGTCAACAAATATTTTGTAAAAAAATAAAATATCAATTCAGGACCAGACATATTTAAAGTAGTAGTTGTTTCACTAGTTGACTGTTAAAATTTCACATTAAATATTTTTTATTTCGTTATATTTTTGTAACATCATTAAAATAGGTATATCTTAACATCTGTGTTGTTGGATCTTCAAGAAATATTTTCAAAACTTTTTAAATATTAATTGAATTTTTCAAAAAAAATCAAATTTTTGCGAAATACTCGAATCGACTCGAATTGTTCGCGAACAACTCGAACTCGACTCGGTTCTTAACGAACTCGAGTTCGAACAACAAAAATTGTTCTATAAGCTTAACGATCAAACTCGACTCGTTAAGTAAAAACTCGAAACTCGAACTCGATAAGCAAAAACTCAACTCGACTCGATTTGTTTACAGCCCTAGATTTGACGGATATTATCCGGGTATCATTGATATTCAAATTTGTTTTTAAGATACCTCTCAAAAATATTGTTTTTAAAATAGAAATTTTGTTTTAATATTAAATTTGATTTCTTAAAATTATAAACAAAATTGAATACCTTAAATTTTAAATTAAATGGACCGTGTTAATAAATAAAAATATAAAAACTTTTTTATTATAATATATGAATCTACCCACTATGCTGTTAGCATTAGTTAACCAATTAGAAATTTATAAATTATTTTAAAACCAATCAGAGCACATTGCTAAATTTTAGACCAATCATATTATGGTGAATGAAAATTAACCAACCCACTAAAACCGATCCAAACCAACCCCTTTTCAGCCGAATAAGCCGACCTATTCAAAACCGAAACTTGAACATGTACATTTTTAAAAAAAAACCGATTAAATTGGGTTGGGTCAGGGTTTAGCTAATTATAACATGAACCAACCCGACCCAACCCGATTACATGTATTAGTCTAGGCCCATATATATAATCTGCTAAGTTTTAACAGTTTAGCCCACTTAAATTTTTAACCTAAATCTATTGGGTGTGTCTGTATACATTCCACACTTCCACAAATAAGACACAACCACGTGAACTCTTACTTTTTTTCTAATCTCTCTCTCTCGTTCCGCCTCTCTAGTCTCTTCTTTCTAAACCATAATCCATCTCTGTAAGTAATCATCTCTAGTCTCTTCTCTCTAAAATTGGACCATGTCCCCCTACATTAAAGTGGCTGATGTTAGATATGTTTGATGAGCATAGTTGAGTTTTAATTTGTCGCCTGTATGTTTCTCAGTGTTGGTATATTCACTACTCTAGTAAGTGTGGATTTGTTCTTGGACTCTCCTCCTGCATCACCCACTATTAAAAACCTAGTTTCATACCCTTCTTCACCATTTGATCTCTTCACAGAGTTCACTAAAATGGGCTGGCTCTCAATGTCATAACTTCTTGGACTTCTTGGAGACATGGTTCTTTAAGTTAAGCCACTAAAAGCTCTATAAATAGTGAGTTTTCTAGATAAACCAGGTGTATTACTAGTGCCTAATGATGCAACTGGTCTGTTTCTTTCTTGGAAAATGGCTTATATCTTTTAAAAGGGTCTTGAGAAACTCATAATCCATGTATGCTTCAGACCATTCTAGCACCATTTGTGACTTCAATTCTTTTCCAAACTTCATCTTTTACTACTTCTTCACTATCATAAACACCACCTTAAAATATATATTTTGTGTCAAAATGATTTTTTGGAGAATGGATTTAAGTGTGGGATAAGAAAATAATGTTAGTTAAGAAAAGGAAAAATCAATTTTTTTATCACTCAACTATTTATTCCTTTAAAGACCTATCACTCAACTTATATTTTAATATTTTTTATCACTAACATCACTTTTGTATTGAATTGTGACCCATTCCGTTAGGTTTGAAAAATACAACCGGAGAAAGAAGAACATGTTGCCGGAATCTGGTAGTCCGGTCATTGACCGCTCTTCCGGCCACCAACCACTCTCCGGCCAAGCCTAATTTATGGTCAAATCAGCTCAGTTTCATATGATTTTTCAGACCAAATCACTCTATACAAACTCAATAGCTCATATCTAGTAACAACAATCACAACCAAACTGCTTCTCGAAGATTCCGTCGAGTTCAACAAAAAAATCCGACGAGTTCAAAATCCGACAATACTAAAATTGAACCAAAACTCAATAAAACTTAATACTCCCTCCGTCCCACAATAGTAGTCTCTTTTCAATTTTTTACGCTTATTAAGAAAGTATTACTTAAATGATAAATTTTCACTTATACCCATCATAAATGCATGAATGTAGACTATTATTCACCTCTCATTAATTGTAATACAATTTTCAAGAAAGGTAATTTGGGAAAATATCAATAAATTTGCATTGAAAATTAAAATTGAACATGTATTGTGGGGAAAAAAATCTCTCAAAAGAGACTACTATTGTGGGACGGAGGAGTACATATGAACCAATACACTCCTAAAAGGCTATTACACTAACTTATACTAACAAACCGATCACTCAACCAACCGGAGAAATGAAGAACACAAGTAGCGGCCACTTTTTCCAGCGAACACAAAATCATAATTCAAAAATCACGAAAAAATACATACAAGCTTAAAATCGAACGATCTATGCATTCATAACTTCAAAACACGTGAACGATTAACCAAAATGAATCCCTAAATTAGGTCAATATTGAAATTTACCCAAATCAATCTTTGTTGATGAAATCATGTAAAGGTTTTTAAAACGATCAATTTGGTTAATTAAACTCTGAATTTGGACTCCAAATTCACCTTCAAATTCGAGTTTGATTTTCAAGAACACCAAAGAACACTTGAGAGCATTTCAAAATACGGGTCGGGTTATATCTTATGGACGGGTCGGGTTAAGCAATCAACTTTAACGTTTTTTAGACAAAATTAACAGAATTGTGTAAAATGAAAAAGAAATATAACGTTAGTGCCGATAAAAATAAAATATTTAGTTCAGTAGTAGATTTCTAAAAAGTATAATAGTTGAGTGATAAAAAATTCATTTTCCCTTAAGAAAATGATTGATAAAAATCAACTAACCCAACCCTACCCGAAATATTAATAATAGGGTTGGGTTTGACGAATATTTTTGGAACAATGGGATTATATATTTTGTAAATTATATTGGGTTGGGTAGTTTTTTAGCTCAAACCCGCCCAAACCGACCAGTGTTCACCCCTAAACCATATTTGTTAGGTCCATTGGTCAAATACAGAGGGGGGTGAATGTATTTGTGTTCGTTTTTCGAAAATACTTGCAGCGAAAAATAAAGATCAAACAAATACAAACAAGATCCGGGGTTAAGTTCTTTTATAAAGAAAAATAACCACGAATGTTTGCTTACAATCACCAAATAAAATTATTTGGTGCAACAAAAGAAACAAACACACTAGAATAAATAACATATGTATATCTAGTGTTTGCTCTATCACTCTAAATTAAATAGCCCTTATAAGGATGAACTATTTAATTGAGCGTTACAATATGTAAGACTTGATGATGTATCTCACAATAATTTAATACACTCGATCTCCAAGAAATAAATCTCTTTAATCGAGAATATTAATTATTGTGCTACGACTGCCAAAAGAGCAAGTCGTGATACGTACTAGGGATAATTATCTGCTAGGAGAAATACAAGATGAAAGAAGAATTAAATCTGGAAAGGATGTAGCTTATAAATCTAAAAATAAAGCTTCTTCTCTTGCTTCTTTAATGGAGTTGGTGTCTTGAATTTAGAGCCCCCTTGTGTATGTATATGTATCTATATTTCAAAGGCGGCTGCACTCACTTCACAAATCTTCAATCTGCACAAACCACTCTTTTAAAACTGTAAAGCGCTGCTTGATTTACACTAGTAATACGATCCAAAGGCTTCTAATACAATCCAAACCCTTGTAATAGAATCGACAGTACTATGAAATGACCTAGTAATACTATCATTTGAACTGGCAGTACTATCGGTAATAATATCCTCCACTCAATAATACTTTCTGTAATACTATCACTATTTCAGTAGTACTTTCGGTAATACTACTGATTTGACTTGGTAGTACTACTGGATAGTATTACCAGCTCACAAAGATAGTATTTCTCTTTAAAAATCACACAAAAATAGTCTTTTTGAGCCGTTTCTTCTCCTTTAGCGAACTGATTAATTTTAAAACTTTATAATTAACTAACCAATTGATTAACTTACTAAATTAATTAATTTATTTATATAAGCCAAACAATTGATTTAATTAATTAAAAGAATTAAAAGCAAATTCTTTTAATCCATTTATCCAAATAGAGCAATCCAAATCGTATCACTGACCACTTAACAAATTCTTCGAATAATGATACTTAGTTTCTCTTCACGGATCACTGACGCCTAGTGCAATGGTCTGGTTCACAGACGACTAATTCCGCTCTCAGACCTTCGTATCATAAACTTTACAAACCATTGTTAAGCTAAGCTCTTTATTGACAAAACCACTAAAATATCCCGGTCTTCACCTGTATCAGCACAAACTTCTTCGAATACCCTTAACCATTTATTCCACTGATAGCTTGAACATATTAATGAACTTCTGACAGTGTTTTGTCAAGGATTTTTTCACTGTAGTCTGTCTTGATCCATGTATATACCAAATCTTCAACTTGAATGATTCCAGTGATCATAGTAATATTTGCAAGTCCTATTCTATGTTGAGTTATCAAAACAGGCATTGTTGAGATAGTATATTTAGCTTCAATCTTGCTCAACAATATTATATCAAAAGTTTTTCTTATTTAACATCCTCGTCCAACTTTACTAACCATAGTTAATTAACATTTCTAATTTGTATACAGTAGTGATTTTATTTAACATATCCGGATAATACATATTTTTTAAATCAAGAAATATTTACTAAAAAATTACTATTATAAATTGAAATCAATTAGAATATACCATTATGTATTTTAAACTAATTTTTATATTTAAAATTTATTAATAATTAAATCTTATTATATAAAGTCAATCACAATTATTTTAGTATACATTATAAATTTATTTTCAAAACATGTTTATACAATTATAATTAGATTTTAAAATTTTATAATACTACTCAATACTTAAATTTGAAAAGTTCGAATTTGCTCAAATTTTAAATAACTTGAAAAATATCCATAATTTCATAAACTCAATTTTTTTTAAAGGCTCAAAAAATATATTCATAATTTTTAAATAATATTTATTTATAAAGGTATATAAGCCAACACACAATAGAACCATTTATAGCTTTTTTTCAATTTAATGAATACTCATGTTAATATGTTTGTTCGTGTGTTGAATACATATTCTGAGAAAAAAAATTATTGTTAGAGTAGTTACAAGAAACACCTATGTATATTCTCCAAAATCATTTATGAATTTTGGTAGTCAACTTTAACATATGTACTTAATAAACTCATGTTGAGAAATCAGATAAACTAAAAGAATAAAATTATACCATTTCTAACTCTCTCTAATAATGTTTTGTTTTAACCATTTTTTATATTTTATATATCTACATAATAATTAGTAATTAGTGGATCTTAAATGTGAGTGAGTTAAATGTCATAGTTAATTATTGTCAATGTGCAGGAGAATATAAGGTGAATTTCATTCTTAACTTTTTTAAAAATAAATTTTTCTCTTTACTTTTTTGGCAGGTCACCAGAAAGAAGAATATGTCATTAATGGAACATGTAATTTTTATAAAGTACTTTATGATTTGGCTACAAACTTTTATTATAGCAGTTACATTCGAAAGATAAGAAATATATGACAAATATAACCATTTGACCTCTGTCATTAACAATATTTATAATATTTTTCTGACCTCCAATATCAAGCACGATTTTTAAAAAAAAATAGTTTAGACAATATTAAATAATATATTAACTTTTTGATTAGATTAAAATCTATATTTTAACATTTTCATATTGATTAATAACACAACAAACATCTTTATGGGCTTGAAGGTCATTATCTATATTGACATTTGACATATTATAAGAGAAAATTATTTACTACTTAAATATTTTTATAGGATCTTCAAGGCGTTGCAGATATACTGAGTTAGGAAGTTACATCTGTTGTAACATGATTGATAAGTTTCACTGGCAATGAGCTATTTCAATACAGTGAAAATTTTCATTTTACTTGACTTTGTATGACAATATTCATTTGCCATGATTTTAAATATTTTCAGACTTATGCCTGAATTTACTGTATCGATTACTCATTCAGTTTCCTATTTCTTATTATTATCCTTAATAAAATTACTCCATTACAGAAGGAAAAAAAATACAAAAAAATGGTTTAAGACTTTTCTTAAATTCAAATTAGACTTTTCATGAAATTGACAAATAAAAAATTGAACAAATATTCAAGTTACTGAAGGTAATTTATGTAAAACATAACATGACCATTTAAGAGCATTCGAAGACAAAAAAACCATTCAACAGCATAAAAGGTACAATTAACAATATAACATGATTATTCATCATTCTACAAAAAAATAGTCACTTCCTATTTTTTCTTACATTTATAGAAGGAAATATGTGTACTTGCTTTGTTTATATATAGCCCCAAGATCGAGTATTGAAGACAACTAAAACATACTATTAATATATGAGAAATGCTAGAGCTCCCAAAACCATTCCCGAAACGGTTCCCAAATGACAATGTGGCAAATAGCTATTGGTCATTTCCTTATAAATAAATTGGACCCCGCGTGCATTAATATGAGCCTCACTAATTAAAACATGACACGTGTAATTTGGGAACAAATTTGGGATCCATTTTGGGACCTCTAACATTTCTCATATATTAATAGTATGTTTTAGTTGTCTTCAATACTCGATCTTGGGGCTATATTGAATTGAATTTAAAGTAAAAATAGCATAAATTGCTGTAAAATTATTTTAAAAAATTAAATAAAATAATTTATTTTTGATACTTATATATATTTTTGTAACTATTTAAATTTTTTTAAATTTTATTTTTGGTGCATAACACTAGTAAAATACTAATTTAACCGATAAAAAAGTTGTGGTCCTGGGTTCAATTACAGGTCATGGCACTGTAGTACCTTGGACATATATTTCCTCAAATTAATAATTGGTTTAGCAATTCTAGATACCTTTACTCAAAAAAAAAAAAGCAATTCTAGATACCTTCACTTTTTTAGTGACAATTGCAAGGGAAAGCTTATCCTCATAGAAAGTATTCAAAGAAATTTCCAAAAGTAAATAATTAAAGATAATTTTCTGGAAAACAACGTAAATATCATGATATTTGTATATTATTATTATTATTATTATTATTATTATTATTATTATTATTATTATTATTATTATTATTATTATTATTATTATTATTATAGTAGTTGAACGAATATTCCTCAAGATTTGAGGAAATGACATGAAATTTTGTTTGTTATTGTTGGACCATAAAAGTAAAGCCATGGCTACTAGACTCTCAAGTACACTGGAAAACTGAGCCTAGTAGAAATCATAAGATTAACCGCAAAGCGCATAATAGTACGATTTACAACACCTCTGTGTAACATGAAAAAAATGCTCTATACAAGAAGGCATTATTTCTTATTCTTATTAACAAATAGAATTAAAAGGGGAAGGGCATGGAGGGATTGAAACCTCAACAACTCCTTCAAGCATCTGTGTAACTTTTTTCATGTTAGGCCTTAAAGAATGATCTTCTTGAATGCACCAAATTCCCACCATCACTAGCCTCTCAAATCTCTTCATATCATTTTTCACTTCCTCATCATTTTCTACCAATTTTTCCAGTACTTTTTCTTTGTAACAATCATACACATAATCCACCAATATAACCTCCTCTTCATTTTCTCTTCCCATTTCTATGTTTCTCCTACAACATAGTATCTCTAATAGCATTACACCGTAACTATAAACATCAACTTTAGCAGTAACCGGAGAATTTCTGAACCATTCTGGTGCAACATATCCTTTAGTCCCTCTTATGACTGTGCTTGTCCGAGTTTGGTCGCTCCCTATAAGTTTTGCTAGTCCGAAATCTGAAATTTTCGTTGTAAATGTATCATCTAGAAGAATGTTTTGTGGCTTGATATCGCAATGTATGATCTGTGTGCTGCATTCTTCGTGCAAGTACATCAATCCTCTTGCTATCCCGTATGCCATTTGTAAGCGTTTATTCCAATCTGGCCTTGAAATGCCAAACAAAAAGCTAGCTAATGTTCCATTACTCATGAACTCGTAAACCAAAAGCCTGTTTGATCCTTCATCACAAAATCCAAGAAGTCTAACTAAATTCTTGTGATGGGTTTTTGCTATTGCCCCCGCCTCTGTCTTGAATTCCTTTTCGCCATCTTGGGCTAATCTTTCTAATTTTTTGACTGCAACTATTGCTTTGGAACTTGATGTTGATATGATCCCCTTATAAACAGTGCCAAAAGATCCTTTTCCAACTTCTTCGCGAAATCCCTCAGTTGCTTCTTGGAGTTCTTGAAATGTGAAAACGCGAAGATTCATCTCTAAAAGACTTGAAACTTTGTTAACTCTCTGACTTCTTCGGTATGCAAATAACACTACTAGAGAGACCGTGGCTACAAATATGAAATTGAAAAGCAATGAACCACCTAAAAGAACTGATACCACTAAAATAACTGCTGACTGATCCTTCTTAGCCCCATTTGGATTTCGAGAAATTTTGTTTCCTGATGATCCATCAACTTTCGGAATCTTAACAAGAACCTTTCCATAAGTATTCCGGTCCAGCCTACCGTTAGATAGTGGTAGTTTCTTCTTCCAACAAGTGCCCTCTTTAACAACTGCAACCACACAATTGCAATCATTAAAACATGAACTATTACAAACTTCTTCATTTTGCAAAGGAAACCTTTCATAATTTGCAGAAGATGGCCAAAACGCATTGTTCATCGCTTGCATCTCAAATAGTTCTTCTGGCTTAGACCTCTGATTACATTTCTGCACTTTTTCCTGCTTGCAACCACTATACTGGTTACTAGAATCCACAAGCGAAAACCCAGGAATGCACTCACAAGTTGGTCTTCCCTGAACATCTACTGCACAAATGCTGTTGAACCCACAAGCCCCGTCACCTAAATCTCCACTCAGACTAGTGCAAATGTCTTTAGGCTCGTACCAAACACTAAACCATGCCTTGTCCCAAATCCCATTATTCGGATTCTTAGGATGAGCATATTGGGTGAAAATTCCGTCAAAATCTAGTGTTGCCTTAAGATAAAAATCTTTGGTTGAAGCTAGGTTTCCCAATGTAAGATTCACTGCAACTCCATTCCTCTTAACAATCTTGATGTATCCTGTTTCATTAAATACTACCCTATATCCAGAATTCATACTATTGTTAGTATCCGAAGTTTCACTTTTGTAGTAAGGAGGATCATAAACAAAATCCATATGCGAAGAAATTGTGTTTAGTACAAGATCACCATCCGGTCGTAATTGCAACTGAAAATGGCCTTTCGAGTAGTCATTTTTTGTCATCCGAGAAGATAAAACTCCACCAACATCTAGTACTTGAGTTGGCAACATGGTGTCAGACGGATAACGAAAACTCTCCCACACATATTTGCTAGAGTTTTCACCAGCAAGAACAAAATTTCCAGTGTCAAGCAATGACGCATAAGTAACACCATTAGCAACATTCTCAGCTTTCCATATTGATTTGACCATTTGGGATATTGAGATTGAACTTACCATCAGTAGTAAGCTCGATTTTCGACCCTTTAGGAGCTGGATTTGCACCATTTGCATACCAAACAATAGTTTTGTCAGGTATTTTGTCAAACCAAATGGCTAGCAAAAAGAGGTTACTATTATCCAGACGACGAAAACCAAAGGCAAAGTCACCAGATGGTGATGGCCATTTAGAAGTGTCATCCCCAGCAGTAAGGGATGAACCTAACTTTATTCGGTTACTTCTTTGGGCATTTGATAGCATTGTTGGAAAAGAAAGGAAAAAAAAGATTAGAGAATAGATGGCTAACGCCATTGTTCTGAATGCTCAAGTTGGAAGGACTTGCAAGATATATGCTGCATGAAATTTTTTAAACTTGAAATATGTAGTAATTTTTTGATACATATCTTAGCACAGTACTTTGTTCCACGTTAGGCTCTATCAGCCAATGCCAGATTTGCCTTGGTCCTGACGATAAGACCTGGTGGTGGTTTAAAAATATTAGTGTACTGTGAATTTGTGATGGCTTTCTTTAGAGTTTTGACGAAGAAAAGTAGCAAAAAGATTAGGCAAGGTTCAACAATGCAAACAAAAAGTCTATTATCCTCTGATTGCAACCAATGATAGGGGAAGTGAAAAATAGATGATTCTATTAAAAAAAATGGTTATGGAAAGATGCAACTAATTCGTGTCAGTAATTGAGGTCAATTTGTAAACTAACAAACCCATCAAAGTTGGTTGAAACTCATATATATTTATACTTTTGTTCTTGCAATAGTCAAATTATTATTTTAACCAAAGCGTTCAAAAATGAAACACTTGTATTTCAAATTGAGCCAAGTAATTTGAAGCACATAAGAGTCGAACTCTTGACCTTCCTGCAAGGAACGCTTAGCTGGCTACTCAGATGGTAAATAAAATGCCGAGTGTTCCACTTGACCAGGGAGTTGGGATTTTTGTACAAACAATTGACTAGGTTGTTTATTATATACATTTTTTTTAGTGGAAAATTCAGATGCCTAATGCTAAACTGTTCTTTTGGCTGCTTGATGACATCTTTTTTTATTATTTTGACCAGTACTTCTAGGCATACTTATTTAAAGATATCATTAGGTATAAGTGGATGATTTCATTAACAAAGCTAAGGTACTAGAATTCAGAAATTGCATTTTGGAGGACATGAATTTCAATAAACCAATGTGAGAAAAGAATGGCCCATGCTTTATGGGTGACATGATTTCTTGAAACTAAAATGAGTAAAGAATGGGCCCATTAAAATAGACCCAAGTGCCGTTCTTTTACCCACCTAGAACCAATATGATGTTCAATTCATTTGCAATGCTAACTTACACACATGCTGAAGAGCACACTATAGAAATCTGGCATCAAATACAAAACTTTTGTTGTAATACTAATACTTGATGATTTTGACAAGTACAAACTCATAGATGATAGCAAATATGTGATGATGGATATGCTGTAATTACCTCTCCCCAAACAGGGATTACAAAGTTTAAATTTGTTAAAAACTTCTTAAAACCAAAAGCCAAATAGCATCAGCATGACAGCATCTATTGCTCCAACAACAAAGTAAACATGTTACAAATTCAACCAGAAAATGGGACTTTAAACTCTTTTTACTTTTCTTGTATAATCTTTAGACCAGGACATCTATATATAAATATAAGCATAAAGATACTAGAAACCAGCCCAACCTGCAGGTTGAGTAGCTGACTTGCTTCCAGCTTTCGAGTCACCAAAGCGCTTAGAACTGTTCAGTTCCTTTGTAGTTCTGGATATACTGGAGCTTGCAGCAGGAACTGCCGTAAAGCCTTCTGTTCCAAAACCCCACGACTTTGCACCTGATGAAACCTCCTCAGCCTGTTTGTTCTGTTGACCATTTTTAGTTCTGACCGACTTGGGAGTGCTGTCTGTTGATGATGTCTGTGGACTTGGGGCATTATCGAAAGGCTTCCATGGTTTAGTATCAGGACTTGAAGAGTTCTTGTCATATAATCCTTGTTGGAGTTCCCAAACTGTTCCTTCAACTTTTTCCCTCTGCTGCAAATACATAACTTATGAAGAACTCAAGCAAAATTATATACATAAGCTTAGCAAAAAAAATTGAGACATCAGCTTAGCAAAATAAAATAAAATATAGACATAAGCATCAGAAAAGAATGAGTAGGAATACTATACCGGTGGTGTGGAGGACTTCATGCTAGGTGAAGATTGATTTCTTAAAACATCTATATTTGGAGTTTTGGAAGCAAGAGCTTGCTTAAGTTCTTGGAGCTCTTGCCGCTGTGATCGGCATATAGCAGATAGCTTTTCATACTTTGAGGTGACTTCAGCCTTTTCCACATTAGCTTGCTTCAACTGTTCCTTCAGCCTTTCTATTTCAGCCTCTAGTAAGTCTTCCTTGCCTGATTTCTTACTTTCACTTATAGGGCCTACCTTAGTGTTATCAAATTCAGCAACAAAAGCATTGAATGCATCACCCTGGAATGCAGATGCAGTGTCAGACTTCAATGATTTGGATTTTTCACTTGCATGACCCGAATTATCTGGAAAAAAGTTTATTTCAAAGTCCTTTGAAGGGCCACTGGTAGGTTTGTTATAAGAACTTTTCTGAACTGGCCTCTCAGGGTGACCTTTGTCAGGTCCAAAAGAAATATTGTTCGGAGATTCATCATATCTGGGCTTAATCTTGTCATCAGTGACTACTGAATCCTTTCCGTGCTGAGTGGTCCAGAAAGCACCTATTGAACCCCCCGTACTTGCCTTCTGATGTGTTTCTGTACTCGAAGGAGGAGGCGGTGGACTCCTACGAGGCATTGGGCTACCCTTATGTAATGTTGTCGCAAGGTTTTCTGTATTCACAACAAACATTAAGTATAAAAATAATTAGTATAACTTTCAATATCTTATGCTGCATTTTGGATACAAATTTGACAAAGATATGCAATTAGTCATTATTCTAGTTTGGTGCTTCCGATAAAGCTTAGCACTTCAACCCTAGAAGCTCGGGTGTGCTCACCTTGATGTGACTCCGCACCATGTTGCTTCATTTCTGGCACATTATCAGGTAAGGACTTCTGTAACCCATCAGGCAATAGGCCATTAACTCGGAACCAAACCTGCCATTAGTGTAGAAAATGAAAGAAAGCAAACGTTAATCAGACAGGAATAATGACACATTTAGTAAGTGCTGATACCATGCTTTTTGTTTCTAGTTCTTCTACTTAATACTAGTTTCCACTTACGTAGAGGAAAACATTGTTTGATTACCACCAGAAGTCATGCAATGCAGAAAATTGAAATTGTTTAATGCTCTTAAAAGTCTGTTTAGACATTATTTTAGTCCAAACAATATCCTTGTTGCTAGGCGCTAGAATAAAATGGAAAAACACTACCCTTCACCTTCCACTTATTACTGCCAAACATATATAGCTTCCAGTCCTTTAAAAAAGGAATTCCAAAACAATGTTTTTCATTGCCAATTTCAAGAGTAGAAGCAAGGACAAAACATATCCTGGAAGCTTAAGTGGTTACACCCAAGTTTTAGCACCTAGGACTGCTCACCGGACTCAGATGATCTACAACTAACCTAAATTCATGGAGATGAATGGCCTATCAAGCAAAGGCTTGCCTGCGTGATGTCTGGTCTGTCATCTGGCGAAGACTGAAGCATATCTCTGATTAAGCCTGTCAGCTCTGAGCTGTACTTCGGTAGGTCCGGGATTCTATAATTTCCATTCAGAACTTGTAGTTTTGATTCACCGTCAAACGCAGACTTGAAATAGGATATGCGAAAGAGGAGACATCCTAAGGCCTACAAAAAGAACAAAAAACCTTTAGCATATTTTAACATCAAACTTTGTGCTGCAGGCTTAATTGACTGCAATAAAAAAACTCACCCATATATCAACCTTCTCATTAATTAGGTCCTTCCTGAATAGATCCCACATCTAACAAATGGGTAAAAGCCAGACAAGAGTCAGATTAATGTCATCTTTTATCAAACAATTGTCACAAAAAAAAAGGTCACTTGTTTAACCTCAGGAGCTCTATAGGCAGGCGTGGTGTGTTTTCGGATATTGTCTTCTTCTATCCCCATTTCTTCAGCCTTCTCGAAGCGTTTATGATTTGTAGATATACTACCAAAATCACACAACTTCCATAATCCATCAGAACCAAGAAGTAGATTCTCAGCCTTCAAGTCCCTACAAAATATCAAGGCAATGCACAATTACATCTTACCATTTAAAAGATGAAAGAGAAGAAAAATCACAAATTACGCAAGATGAAGAGGGTGAATTACAAAATGTTCCTTGAGAATATAAAAACTCTTTTAGCCCCTAATATTCAAACTTGTTTCAACTGCCTCAATTTCCAATGTACTACGGACTTATACACATGATTCAAGCTCCACTCTAACTACAAGAAGAACATTATGTGTAGCAGAAAGGATATTATTGAGCTAGTGATTCACTAGTCAGTTATTTCAGTTCTGAAACACATGCGAAAATTTATTTTAAAAGCCTGAAAGGATAATAATCGCTTGCTTAGAGATAACTAAATATATAAGGATTTTTTTTAGCATATCTCAGTCATTTTCTAACATTGCATTGTAGTATCTGTTTTTAAGTTTAACTTTTAGGACAGTCATCCAGCCAGCCTAAACCACGGCCAATCAAACTCTTTGCCTAGCCGCTGGCATCAGGCCTACAGACTACAGTCAAACATCTACTATAACCCATACAGCCTTTCCTGCCTAATTAACACTGTCATCTTATTACTTGTTTACAAATACAAATACCCTCCATAAATAGTTTATAATTGTTCATTCATCTTACCATCATGCTTGAACAGTGCTCTGTTTAGCAAATGATGCAATCATACAAGAGCTCTTCATGCTGACATGCTGTGTACCATTTTGCAATTATCTATTCATGTGCTAGTGTGCTACAGTACCAAGTGAGAAACGGCTGACATGCTGTGTACCATTTTGCAATTATCTATTCATGTGCTAGTGTGCTACAGTACCAAGTGAGAAACGGTAAAATCAAGATTTCTTAGTAGATACTAATTTGTCACTTCATCTACTGAGAGTTTAGTTAAGGACTAGTGAGACTAGCACGCAAGAAGCTCAAGTTAAAAAAATCATCCTGAAATAATGGCACATTTTGGAAATATGTCCAATTTTGGACTGCATTAGAACACATTTAATTTATATAGCAAACGACAAACCTAACTACAATATGCACTCCAAACAGGAACAACTCTGAGCAGATTAAATTACTTTGTATAACAAGAAGCCCAAAGGTACCAGAATCTAAAAGATGCTTTTTAAAAAAAGAAAAGATCTTCGAAATATTTTGAGTTACCTGTGAGCAATGGGTGGGGACTGGCTATGCATAGCAAAGACTGCATTACATACATCCCTGAATATTGCAACTATCTGTTTCTCTTCATAGTAACCAGCCCCTCTACTCTCAAGAACATTAACCAGAGACTTCTCACAATACTCCATCACAAGAAGAGCTTCTTTTGTTCTCCCCATGTCCATGATGGTATGTGCACATAACGTAACAATATTTGGGTGCCCTTTAAGTGATTTCATCACAGAGAGTTCCTTCATCACCAGTTCTAGGGATTCTTCATCATTGCAAATAATGTGCTTTATTGCATACTGCTTAGCACCATTTATAGCATCTCGAGCTAGGTAAACACAAGAAAACCCACCCTCAGCAATGACGTTTCGGACCTGAATTTTCAGATTGCCAATGTCAATGACACGTCCTTCAAGTCCCGCTTGTTCTTTATGCATAAAAGGTTTAAATCTCCACATAATTAATGGGGATTTAAAACAGGAAAACTTCTACAAAAAGAAAGACATAAATGCAGAAAAAGTATCAGTAGCATTTACAATCAATGATTATGAAGAGTAATATCAAAGCCCAATCTATGTTAGATTTGAATATCACACACTAACATGCAATAATTTGTTAAAAGCTCCTCACCTATAACTTAAATAGACCAGTAGAATATCAAGAAAAAATACTCATAAACTAAAAGTGAATTTAGACATTCTATAACTTTTACTCCCTCCGTCCCACCAGGTTCTTTACGCTGGGGGATGGAGGGCTTGGCACACATTTTAATGGGTTAATTATCAAACACCCGACTTATTGGGTCCAGATATATCAGTTAAGTCACTCATTGCAAATTTGACTCAATTCGGTCACTAATTTGAAAATTTGTATCAAGAAGATGATTTTTCAGTGACCAAGTTGATACAAAATTTTACCTTTTCAGTGACTAAGTTGATAAAAAAATTTAAATTAGTGATTAAATTGAGTCAAATTTGCAATGAGTTACCAAACCGATATATTTGGACCCACTGAGTCATGTCTTTGATTATTAACCCACATTTTAAGGCTTATAAAAAGTATATAATTCTATAAATTTTTTTGGAAAATTTTTTCTTCTGTGTAAAAATATAATAGTTTAACTTTTATTCAAAAAAAGAAAATTTTAAAAATAAATTATGGAACTATATTTTATAAGAGCCTTAAAATGTGTGTCGAGTGCACGGTTCCCAAAGTAAAGAATCTGATAGGACATAGGGAATATTAGTTTAAAAGAAAAAAATCTAGTCAGTATCCACGTGCTGTCAAGGATAATCTCAATTTATAAAAACCAAACCAAGAATAAAAATCCAAAAAAAGGCCTGTTCAGCTACGAAGAATAGAAAGTTTAAAATAAAAAAAAATAAAAATAGATTTAAAAAAAAAAACTGAACAATATTAGGAAATTTTACAGCAAGAATGTAACAAGGAACAAAGTATAGAAGGTAAGACATCACTAATATAACATTTTTCACTGAATTAAAATTGGACCATATATTTCATAACATAGTGCTCAACGAAGAAAGAGAACTTAAACCTAAATTTTAAAAGTTCATATTTATAATTAAATTCAACCTGAACCTAGCCATTAAAAACTCAAAAGTTTGTCCAAAATGGATGACCCTTGCTTTTGAAATATACGATAATATTTTCAAGTGAATCTGTAAATATATTCTGTTTATTCAAATTTTTTCTGCAAGAATAAGCAGACACAATTTAAAGCTCAAACTACAACACAAAAAACACGGTAGAGAAGTACCCAATACATGTGTGATCTGTTTAACTAATTCTACCATCTTAACAGTCAATGAGTGCCTAAGCTCTAAACTCATCATCTACTTTTAGGTCTATATGAGCAACTGGGAGATTATGGTATTATGCTTTTAATTCTATATCTGTAAAAGGCCATTATGCAATGTATCGTTTTTTTCGTAATCAGAAATGCTAAAGCTTTACTTTAATAAACACAAAGTTGCTGTTTTAAAGCATCGAAAAAGTTAAAATAGTGCAGCAGTATACCCAAATCAAGAAATATTGATTAATCTATATAAATGCAGCAATACAGCCAAATCAAGGGCACGTAAAAAATCGGCATCTGCAAAGTGGAAGTACTCCGTGCATTGCAAGAAACCAAATAATTATCCTATTATTTCTCTACATTTTAAATTCCAATAATCCCATGTCTTATATTATTTCAAATCTTTTAACATTGTTTTTATCATATCCACATTTAGTTAGATGTATAAACACTAAAAATGAATTACAATTTCACACAGATAGATACACACATGTGATAAAATAATAACAACAACAACAACAACAACAACAACAACAACAACAATAATAATAATGATGATGAAATAATTATAGAAACACACGATTTGACATAAAAGCAACAATACAAAAATAAAATTATAACTAGAAAATCCATAACTATTGAACTAAGAATCAAACAGTAAATCAAAAGTACAAAAACCTTCAACCCCACAATTATATATACTCGTATACATTGAAAACCCGACAAAAATAACACACAGATCAACATAATTAAACTAAAAAGAAACATACACATCTCAACAAAATTAAACTAAAAAGAAACTTACCAGATCTAATTTGCTACCAACTTTGGGTTCTTTAGATCGTAACAGAAATGGGTATTAACAAATTGAAAGTTGGAGTTTATAAAATGGGTTATATATAGTGGTTATATATAGTGAAACTAAGAGTGGATTGTGGGCAAGATTGGAGAACATGTATAGAATGTAAAAGGAGATGAATTAGAAGGATAATTGCCCTGTATGTGTTGGTCACAGTAATTAGCTTGTATGTTTTGTCAAAGAAATTTTGAGGAAGTGAAGAGATCCCGTTAAGGATTATTTGAATTTAAGCAAAAGATTGCATGGCTAATTAACTGAGACCAAAAAGTTAAAAACATAAGCTAAGGTAAGAAAGAGTTGGCAAATCAAAAAATTACATAATGCAAGGTACGGGAGGTAAGACATCATTAATATGACATATTTCTCCTAATTAAAATAGGACTATATACAAGTGAATCTGTAATAATTTCTGCTAGAATAAGCAGGCTTTAGTGAAGCTAACGTACAACCTCAATAAGCAAGTAGAAAAGTACTTGATACACGTCATCTGTTTGACTGGTTCTGCATCTTAATAGGTAAGTGGGCGGTTATGCTCTTACGTTATCTACTTTTAGGTCTATATAAATAACACTGCAATTATGATATTAAAGTTTCACTAATTTCTAGAGTAAAGCACACTGTGTGTACTTGCACTTTGGTCAATATACCACTTGCAATACTATACTTTTGAAACTATAACTTGCAATATCGGAGTTCATAATTCAGTACAATTATGCACATTTTGTCTATTTTAATTATTTCTTGAGAACTTTCCTGTCCAATTCTTATTCCAACAATTATATTGCTAGATTGGAGCAAATATGTTGATACAAATATAGTTGCTGAAATAAGAATTGACCAAAAAATGTCACGAAAAAAGCCAAAACACACAATAGGTCACATTCGACATTGCAAGTAGTAATTTCATAATGTCGTATTGCCAGTGGTGTAGCGCCAAAAGTGCAAGTATACTTGATGCACTTTACTCTTATTTCTACGTATAGGCCATCACACAGTTATATCATTACAGCATACATTCCACTTCTATTCACACAAAGTTGATGTTTTTAGTGCATCCCTAAGTTAAAACAGTGCAGCAATACATCCAAAATTGGAAATATCGAAAAGGTAAATCAGTGCAGCAGCAACCGCCACAGTAAAAAATATCAATAAAGCCAAATTAGATAGAAGCGACAAAAACACCTGCATCTACATAATGTCAGTAGTCTGCACATTACAAGAAACTGATAAACTTAGCTAAAATTCAAGTACTCTCTCCACATTTAGAAGTTCCAATAAACCCAAGTATCTTATCAATCCTGATCTTTTTAACTCTATCTTCATCATATCCACTATCACTTAGATCCATAAACCCTACAAATCAATCCCCATTGCACACAATAGATACACATATAATCCAATAACACACACAATGCACCTATACTTGCAATAAAAATACAAAAATTTACAAACTTTACATAAAAACGACACCAAAAAAACATCAAAAAAATCAATAGTATCTGAAACCAACAATCAAACAGTAGATCAAAAGTTATAATCTTCAACCCCACAATCAAATTTACTCATTTACATCAAAAACCCATCACTAAAACACACAAATCAACAAAATTAGAGTAAGAAGAAACATACCCAGATTTGCTTTTCTAGTGACTTGGGGTCCTTTAGATCGAAAACTGAAAGTTGGGTTTTTAAAATGGGGGTAAAAAGGTTGGTTCTTTATAATGAAATTGAGGAGGGGGGTGTGGGCAAGATCTGAGAATGAAGTGTGTATGTATATGTAAGTAACGTAGAAGGGAGGGAGATGTATGAAAAGGGGGGAATTGTCCTGTGTGTGTGACTAGTTGTGTGTCATTATCGAGCAAAGGGGTTTTGAGATCAAGAAAATGAGAAAGGTATGGAGTGGTGGGGATGAACAACAAAAAAGACTTAACACCGTTGATTTGGGTTTTGGTTTTCGGTGGTGGGATGCATGTATATCTCTTTTTGTATTTATCCTTCTTGCTTTGTATTTGTATGTATATCATCAATATAGACTATAGAGTTAAAAATTTAATTTATCGAGTTAAAAACATATAAGTATTACTATCTTTTATTATTATTGGATTGAGTGTATATTAACGAGTAATTTTTTTTAGAAAAAAACGTACTTGCTTTCATTAAATTGAATTCAAAATCAAAACATCAAAGATGAAATTCGGACAAGTAATAACTCACTCCTGGATGCCTAACATAGAATGGGTTGCTCCGGGTAGTTTTTGACTTACCTCATTCGCAGATCTAAGAACATATTCGACTAGCACATCATTGAAGTACTTAATAATTTAATACAGTCTGAGATAATAGTACGAAAATATGCACATCCTTGTACTCCCTTGCAAGCATCCGTCAACGTCTTTGCATCTGTCTAAAAAACATAACATTTAAATCCAAGTTCTTTTGTCCAGGAAAGCGCCTCATTTAGTTCCACAGCTTCAGGTTCCCTTGGTTGGATACATGCTGCAATTTGCTGATATCTTCCCTGGACAAAACTCTCATTTTCATTTCTGATTACACATCCTATACCAATACATCCAATTTCAGTAAAGACAACAACATCAATATTAACTTTGAATCTGCCTTGTGATGGCGGCTTCCACGTTGGAGAGCTCGAACTCATTACAGGTTTATATTTTGTGATTCTCTTGCTGACTCTTTCGCCAGTCAGTGATTAAATTCATCGATATTGCATGTACTCCAAACTCAGAGACACTCACCTTATTCCAAACCCATTTGTTTCTCCTATTTCATAGACTCCAATATAACATTACTTATCATAACGAGTAAATTTATTTATAAAGTATGTATGAAGTAACGATCGATGTAGTGGTAGTTTTCTGTATAAGTTGGTCTTAAGGAAGGGAAGGACATTAGTTCAAGTATATGATCTCTTAATATCTAGAATTGTATGTATTTGTGACTAATTACATTAAACTAATAAGAACGAAAATTTATTGATCAGGAAAAACAATCCGAGAATTATGGTTCTTCAATTGGTTAAATATATGTTTTGCATACAGTGATATTACTTCTCGTACTTTTCTAAAAATAATTCTTCATAAATTTATGTCGTTGTCTCCTAAAATACAAGATAGTGCCTACAATCATATCTCAAAAGTCACTCTTGTGCCAATTGAATTACAATTATAAACTATTAAGATCCAAGATAGTGCATACAGTGATAAGTTTCATAGTTCGTATATCAAACTTTCAGTTAAATAATTGAACTATGTCTGCCATATCATGAACAAGAATTATTACTCCTCTCCCGATTCGTTATAACTCATAAAGATTCAATTAAAGATTAGTTAATCCTTTAATTGTATAAAGTGCTCAATGATAAATTAGCAAATTATAGAATTTACACTATAATCAAACAAAGATATATCACCAATGAATATTACCTAATTCTCGGATTAAAGAAATAATTACTTGTCATAAAGATAGAAAACAAACATATATTGATAAGCAAAGTCATGGTTACAAGAGTTTAGAGTAAAGAAGTTACAACTTAAAAGAGTATTTTGGGATTTGGATGGAATCTCTTCAATACTTATACAAAATCTCTTACCAAACTTCTCTATCTCTCATATACACGCATATCTCTTTGAAACTCTAACTCTATTGTTAATATACTTGGATGGGCTTTTAAAAAGTCTTACAATATGTTAAAAGGATTATTCCAAATACTCTTCTTAGGGGGGATAATCTCATCTTTTAGTGCCGGAGCTATAATTTTTTGTAGTTCTTTTCCGCTCCTTAAAGTGATAGCCTTGCACTGCTCTTTGATATCCATATCAGGTTGACCAAGAAGTGCTCTTTGATAACATGTTCATCTTATACGAGTTTGATAATCACATGTGTAACATTTAAAGAAGTTTTCAAGCAAGCATATAAAATGTGCATGCATTACAAAGCTTGCAAACATTCATTGATTTGATGAAGGTTTAGCGTTATGGGTATCATTATTTTGTCTGACTAGGCACATCTACATCCAACATCAAGGTAAAATCCAAATGAATCATAGTATTGAAACATTGTGCTGAATCACTACGTCATAGATGGCTTCTAGCAACCCGAAATCATTGTTACTATAGATCCTAAAAAATGTTGCCTTAGGCCCGAAAAAGACTATTGCAACACTTTTTGGGTTAGGTGTAACACAGTAACCATATGTATTTAAGCTAACATCACGTCATTCTATGGTAATGCACCGAATAATTATTAAAATGTATTCATTTATTTTTATATTCAAATAAAATATTTCAATATTTATAAAATATGAATAATTTATTTATTTGGTGGACTTTTACTTTCTAGAAAATTCCATAAATTATTTTATTCGAATCAATTACTTTTAGAGTAAATTTTTCTTTATTCAACCGTCTATGACAACATGGTCTCATGTGTTGTAATATGTAAGTCGTGTATGTAACATTTGGGATTTATTGAGCTATAAAAACATGCCTCTATGACTACGAACACCAAAATCTGGGTGTTGAGATAGGGCTATAATTTCATACCTATTGTAACATTCTCTAAGGAAACACCCATGCAAAAGTGTATAAATAGGCCATCTATGACGTAGAGATATGCTCAACAGAAATTGCATTAGGAGAAATCAACCATGGTCCGGACTTGATGCATGTTGAAATTTCTTGGTAACTTTGCTGCCTAAACAATCTGGAGATAAAAGTACCATTAGGTCATCTGTAAAAAGAATTAGGTGTTTACTGAATTGAGGTTGCACACTTGCACTGTATATAAATATTACAAAAGATTGTTCCAGAAATCACCAAATAGGATTAGAGAATATCCATAACCAGTGTCTCAATTTCATCTAATTTTTCAGATCTCTCCTTGGGGTGCATGTATATCATTTTTTTTTATAACATTACAGATTTTGGAATTCGGGGATGTAATAAAACTGAGAGGCAAGGTCTGATGAATAAAAAGTGCCTCGAGAACATGTCTACACAAACAGTTGTACTGAAAACTCTTTTTACATCTTAACCTTTACTTAAATTTACAGACTCTTTAAAGTAAGCTCACCTACGTATTTTTACAAGAGCTTTTAGCAATTTGCACCCCTTACATTCAGGCGTTTTTTTTTTGTTTCGGCTTCATACTTTAATTGGTAACACTTTGCACATGATAGTTTAAGAATCCTTACAGTTTGCACTCTTTTAACGTCCTTCCGTTAAATATGCATGTTAACGTTAAAAAATCAAGGGTTTTACGTGCGAAAATTCTGTTTTTTTACATTTATATAAAATAGGTTAAATTTTAAACAAATATAAAAGGCAAAATATTTCGGGTAAAAAAGATAATTAATTAATTACTATTAAATACCATACTTTTTATTTATTATTTTTGAAATAGAATGACCAAAAATCATGTGTGATGCACGATTTACTTTAATATTTGCTATTTTATAATTTGTATTTTTGACATTCTATTAATTTTATTAGTTAGATGACTAATTAAGTAGGTCCTAGAATATAAGCTTAAATTAGAATAATAATATTTAATTATTATTCTTTATATATATTATTAATGAACATGTCGAGCATAACTGAAGTTGATATGTGCAAAAAATAAACCTCAAAGCACATTTAATGTAACATTTACTAGACCTAGATTGGTCCATTAAAATAAAAATCGATTAATAAAGCCTGGTGAATAATACTATATTAATTAAACCATAAAGCTCATTATATGATGTGATAACCCGGTCAAATCCTGAGCCTTTTTCAATAATCGTGTCAAATCGCGATTTCTAGTCCAAAATAAGCCGAAACCTACTGGCCCAAATGCTGCCAACTTGAATAGTCCACAAACAGACCCCCAAAAGATCATGATTTGTTAGTGCACATAATAGTGCATAAACAGAAGTCCCAAATCTACTCGATGTGGAACTGGATGTTACAAACTCCCCCACATAAACTCCAACATCCTTGTCAGGCCGAACAGACAGCTCTCATAGGTGTGGATCGTTCCTCTTTAGCATTGTTAGATAATAGTAGCTGGCTTTGTATCCCCACCTCCGGATCTCTGTCCATTGTGAGATAATACCATAAGTCTTCGTGTCCCCACCTCCGGTAAATTGGCGAGTAAAGCTTTTGAGAGTCGGCTCTAATACCATATGTGACAACCCAGTAAAATACTGAGCTGTTTTAAAAAATTGGGTCAAGTCTTGTTTCTGAGTCCGAAATAAGCTGAAGTCTACTGGCCCAAATGCGACCGACTTGCATAGTTCACAAGCCCAAGGCCACCACAGGCTTAGTTAAGGGCCATGAGCCCAATATTATTTATTAAATTTGTCGGTATTTATTCAGCCAAATATACAGCAGATGATATAAGTCGATTCCTACATTATAGGGCTCCAAAGCCCAATTCACGATCAAGACTTGCCCACAAAATATCCTAATTCTAACCTAACACTCAGACTCTCAAAGTCTATATAAATTACCAGACCCCTCATTCTCAGAACTATATTTTTGACTTGATTCTTAAAACACTAGAGATACGTAGGCATCTTATGAAGGCAGAGTTAAAACTCGAAACTATCAAACCCTAAGAATTATTTGCGCCTTAGTTTTTTTATTCACAACGGAAGTAACATTCGTTATCTCAATAATGTGAGAATGATAAGTCAATAATAGAATGGGATTTGCAAATAATACTATAATCCAGGAAAATCTCTTTAAGAATGAAATTATCTGTTTTACCCGAAATAATACTATATAGGAGACAGTCAGAGGTGGACAATGAAAATAATTTTTATCAGTTATCTTTGTTACCCGAAACATGCTAAATTTTATATTTTTTTTCAAAATTGAACCTATTTTATATAAATACAATTTTTTTTCCAGAATTTTCACACTTTGCAACCCTCAAGGGGTAGAAACTGAAAATCTTGATATCTTAATACTAACGTGCATGTTTGACCGAAGAACATTAAAAAGGTGCAAAATGTAATGGTTCTTAAACTAGTAAGTGCAAAGCGTAACAAATTAATGTATGAGACCAAAACGAAAAAACCGCCCAAATGTAAGAGGTACAATGTGCGAAAGCTCTTTTTACAACTG
>PHNY01116141.1:8060-28713 GCA_003724115.2 Anethum foeniculum | reverse complement strand
CGCCCCCGCCTTCAACACCACCAACCTCGCGCCCTTCCAAGGTCTCCACCTCTAGGTCATCTGCCGCCACATCAACACTCTCCTCACTATCATTAACAGCTTTAGCCTCCTCCTCCTCCGCCGACAAGGATAACTGCATCTCCACCATCCCAGAACTAGTACAAGCACCCAGTGTATCCCCCTCTTCAGTCAAGGCACCAAAACCCACATCTTCCTCATCAACTAAGCGCGACCGCGCAGCCATCTTCCTGGTCGTCCATGTCCCCCGACCACGCGATGAACCAACCCCATCTCCCGCAGTAGTTTTCTTACTACCACCGCGCGGAACACGCGGAGGCATCTGACCCAAGAAGTGCCGCTGCGCCGCAGCCT
The DNA here is from genome assembly GCA_003724115.2 of Anethum foeniculum. Classification (NCBI taxonomy): domain Eukaryota; kingdom Viridiplantae; phylum Streptophyta; class Magnoliopsida; order Apiales; family Apiaceae; genus Anethum; species Anethum foeniculum. Next base: position 28,341 of record PHNY01116141.1, on the reverse strand, counting down.
CGTTGTAATTAACTCCCTACAGCATCGGCAACTCTGGTTTCGTTGGGTCAAGCACTGCAATCAACATACACAACAAAATAGAAGAGTTAGTCATAACACAATTATCATACGAAACCAAAACAACGAACCAAAATGACTTACGATTATGTTCCATCAACAGGGCGTTTTCATCAAAATCGTTCTTAGTCCAAGTCTTACCAAGCGACCTCAAGGTTTTCACAAGCAGATCAATAACGGACTCACTCAACGCTTTTCGACCAAGCGGATACTCCGGTTTTACCTCCTCGGAAAAATTGGGAAAATATGCCAAGGCGCCACCACGGACCATAATAAACTCCTCCTGCCAGTCAGTCATCCCCTTCGAAAATTGAAAAAGCTTAAAATTCCCCAGTCGCTTGCCAATCGCATTTGCATAGTTAAAATTCACCTCATAAAACGACTTCGCACCAGAATCTTAACATAAAACATAGAGAAAAAGGCTCTAAAGGTCGGCTGTCTCCCATCTTTAGTGCAAGCCGCAATGTACCACAATATCGTCCGTATGGCGTTCAGCGACATCTGGGCAAGCGGCCAACGAAATCGATACCTAAAAAGGTCAGACAAAAATTTGTGCAGTGGAAACCTAAGCCCAGCCTTCAAATGGGCGATGGGAATAGCCACATACCCCTCGTCATCCCTAGAGTACAATCGCTCTCCGTCACGGGCAAGCCTCTATTTATAGCCGCCGTCAATCCGAAACAAGCGAGTAACCAAATTACCATATTTCCTGTTTTCAAAAGAGCTTCCCCTATCAAGATGTTTGTAAACTCCAAACTCATGGTCCATCTTTTCGGCATCATACGGTGGTGGCTGTACAACCATCTCACGCATCAACCCCTCCGTGATTTGGAAAAATTTGTACTTGTCGCTATTCTCCACACCAGAATACGAGCACATGAGAACATCCTTCCACCGCCCCTTATCATCTATGAGAACAGGCCTCGTTCGCGCTGGGGCACCTTCCGCCATCGATTAAGGAAGCGACTGCAATGGAAACAAGATCAGTACAACGCCTACATACGACACTGTCACATGTTCTGACATATCAAACAGTGCAAAAGAGCGAGTAAACACAGCCAAACAAAGCCTTATCATAGAAACCCTAAAAACATAAACACCATGAAATCAAAACCCAAAACATGATACTTTTTCATATAGATACAAGGATATTAGAACATTTAACCCGAAACAGACATAACACACGCCTCACAAGAACAAAACAGACCTAGAAACTGCATCAACGACTAGAAAGAATCACACAAACATACGAACAAACACATATGCCGTATTACATAAAGAAGAACTACAAGTGACAATCGCACATACCTAGGGAAAAATAGCCTATAATGAGAGCACAGAGACCAAGAACACACTGAGAACTCCGACAAGAGGATCACAAAAAAAAGAAGAAGAAGAGAGACCAAAAAGGGAAGAGAGAAAACGATCCTTACAAAGAACAACTGCGATGAAAGAACGCCGGCAAAACCAGACTCTCCTCCGCCGCAAAAGTCTAAGAAGAAACCTGTTCAAGAAGTAGAAATGAAGGTTTTTGCATGTGTGTATGAAAGAGACACAAACCGCTCCTTTTATACTACAATTTTGAAACTCCACCCTAATAACTGCTGGGCCACTTGGCGTCCCCTCACTCGCGCGTGCGCACACGTCCCACACCCCACACCCCACGATCTGTTCAACTCCCAACACTTACACTGTCCAAAGGACAAAACCAGCCATTTTTCCATATTATTTAACCACTAAAGTAGCCAAATATACCACTTCCTGATAAAAACGCCAGCAAAAGCCTATACCAACAATAATTTAAATACCTCACAAAAAGTACTACACCTTTTCATATTCCATACAACACATTTATAACTTATCATTCACATTTATCACGATTAAAACACCACATTCATATCAACAAAGACAAACGGCACCTTTTCTATCGCCAAGCTGCAGAATACTGCACCCAAATTTTTTCCAAGTCCCTTCAAGTGTTGTCACCAGCAACACTTGGGAGGCACCCAAATTTTTTCTAAGTCCCTTCAAGTGTTGTCGCCAGCAATACTTGGGGGGCACCCAAATTTTTTCTAAGTCCCTTTGAGTGTTGCTGCCAACAACACTTGGGGGGCACCCAAATATTTTCTAAGTCCCTTTGAGTGTTGCTGCCAACAACACTTGGGGGGCACCCAAATTTTTTCTAAGTCCCTTCAAGTGTTGTCACCAGCAACACTTGGGGGCACCCAAATTTTTTCTAAGTCCCTTTGAGTGTTGCTGCCAACAACACTTGGGGGCACCCAAATCTTTTCTAAGTCCCTTCAAGTGTTGACGCCAACAACACTTGGGGGGCACCCAAATTTTTTCTAAGTCCTTTTGAGTGTTGCTGCCATCAACACTTGGGGGGCACCCAAATTTTTCTAAGTCCCTTTAAGTGTTGTCGGCCGCAGCACTTGGGGGCATCCAAAATAAAAACTACATTTTTGCTTATCCTACCACGCATCAAACACTAAGAGAGCACGAACTCCTTCTTAATGTCGCGACTGCTAACTTTAAAAACGTTACCGCTCATGACACTAGGGGGGCACCAGGGTTCGTACTCTCGATGAAAAAGTAATAATATGCAAAAGTAAAAAGGCAAACAGATGAAAAGAAATTCTCTTTTATTCATAAATCTGATTTCAAATTTTTACAGAATACTTTCACTCATACATAAACATCGCTCAAGACTCCGAATCAGACTCAGGTCCAGGCGCTTCCTCAACTGCGTCATAAACCTCTTGCACAGGAATCTCTTCAAGCTCTTGGGCCAATCTCTCAAGCTCATCTACCGACTGCCCTATCCCATCAACAAGGTTTCCTAGCTTTCGGTTTCCTTCCGAGAAATTCCTCAGTCCCTCCTGCATCCTCTCCTCCAGCTCCTCCAATGCCCGCAAATCATTTTCAAACACATCCTCTGCGGGGTCGCGAATCGACCTCCCCCGACCAGCATCGTCGCCAACCAAACCCTCCTCACTAACAGCGTCGCATGGCAACTCCTCTGGGACAGCGACACCATGAAGCTCTTCAATCTGACCCAAGCCATGCTCTGTCGCCATATCTGCAAGCAATATAAAAAAAAAACAACAGCGAAGCAGAAGGCCGCAAGCAAAAGAAAGAAAGAATGGAAAAAATATGTGGAAGCAAACTACCTTTTATAGCCGAGGGAGAGGAAAAAAGAAGGTCAAGACGCAGCTTCCCGATGAGTATTAAATGGGCATCAAAGAGACACCCTTTCCCGAACAGTCAAATACAGAAATACCAAAAAAAAAGAGAAGAAAAATACAAAAATAGAGGAAAAGACGAAAAACGCCTATGTCAAACACGCCCCAAGACACGTGCAGACGACAACGCACGAGTACACTTGCAACGAGCTCAAAATATACATACAAACATATACGTACACATATGCGCATATGCATGCATTCAAAAACAAAATAGCATAAACGCAACAAACCCTTTATGGATGGGAAAAGAGAATTCATAAACCGACATAAACTTAAATTTGTTCGCGAAACGAGTTCGCCAATTGTTCATTACAAAAAAAAACTTAAAACATCCTTATATCAAATCTACCGGCCCTCACGGGTACTCCGGCGCGATGTTCCCAATGAACCTCAGATCGGCCTCCCTCTCTCGGGCCTCCTGCAGCGTTTCCTGAAGCTCCTCTACTCTCACCTCCAGCTCATCCGCCTTCCTGATCCATCGCTGGATACGCTCTTCAAGAGCCCTCACCTTGCGGACGAGGGACTCCTCCCTCCGCCTCAGCTCTGCAATCTCCCTAGACTGGTCGGCATTTGAACTCCCGTGCGAAGACATGGCCTACAAAAGGGAAAACATAGAACACTTTAGAGATCGACATGAGAAGAAATAAAAGTATCAAGACTATGAAGAGACTGTTGTACCTCTCAAACAATTTTTGAAGAAGAACTGAGAGTCTGTATGAAGAAAATGCTTGACACACACGTCCTTTATATATAGGCAGGCGCTGAGAAATTGAAAGGGCAGTCAAAGTTGTCATCGGAAAACCGCTGCAATTCAAATCGACAGATATTCCCCAGGAGCATTAAACACAGTCATTTTCGAGGCAACGATGTTTGGCTTTTTCGAAGAAAAGATTTTTCCACATTGGGAAGCGACATACCCAAGAAAGAAAAGTGCTGAGCAAAGTTTACCTCCCTTTGACCGCTAAAGCGGCCAGAGAGAGTGGGGGGCAATGATAAGTACCCCTCCCTCGAGGGTCGCCAATCCGCCGTGAACCGACAATGTCGCATGAACTTGACACGGTGTCGCCAAGATAGCATTAGAAGCACCAAGTGACGAAATCATGTTAAGCGACTGACACATGCAAGCGACGTTATGATCAGCCTAGCGAGGACACGCGTATACTACACATCCCGATAGACGCATACACAAGGATCCAATGAAGTATACTTAGTCAAGAAGTGAATGATTACAAAGTTGAAACACTAAGGCCTCCTGTCAACCCATGGGTGGCAACATCAGAAGAAGTCATATTCAACAATCAAAACCCCATCGACCTCCCGGAAGCAACAGTAAGCCTCACAACAACCATTGGACAAAAGAGGAACACCCTCAGTTAACGGCCGAAGTGACAGACGGACCGGGCAAAAAAAGGACACACCTCTCAACCAAACCCCAAAAGGGAAACCGTCAAGTATCCAAAGGACAAGTCCAGGTACCCCTAATCCCTATAAATACCAAGGTAAAACATCATTAGAAGGGGAGGAAAAAAATACACTTTCCCACTCTAAATTTTACTCCCATCTACTTCATATACTGATTATCACGCTGGAGGTGCTTGACGGCCACCACCCCCGTCAGGCATTGTTTTGCAGGACCCCAAAACCGGACGTAGGCACCCCGGAGAAGGTAACAGTTCCGGCAGATCGGGAAAGCGACTTATCACGCACACAGCCTCGCTATCTCTAAATAATGATTTATAAGAATAAGACAATCATTATATGTTAACAGGAAACTAAATGTGAAGACTAAGGTACCAGGATGAAAAGTTCAGTTTCCAAAGAGGACTCTGGTGACTGGATTTTAGAGTCGGCTATAGGACTGTCACGGGGTCTATTAATACCTTGGGATAACTACTTATATATGATACAAAGAGAACAAAATTTGATTATGGATCAAGGCAAAATCAATGTATATGGTCCTCATACATTTCTTCAGTCAACAATAGCCTCCCCACTTCACTACCAGCAGTAGCCTGTACCAGAGCCCTCTGCAGTCAGTCTCTAGTGACACATCCAGAACATACATTTCTTGATCATCTAAGCAGGCCCCATCAGTATAAATCCTAACCACATTCTCCATAACTAGGTCGCAGTCTCGCAGATGTACTCTTTATTACAAGTTCCGTTACTATATAATTTTGTATTTAATGTATATTAATCCAAAATCCAAAATTTTATATGTTTGTAATTTTATTTATTCGAATTTTCTACCATGTGGCCAGGGTATACAATAAGCGCGAAAAATTAATTAAATTTCCGAATTTTCGTGTTTATTGTGAGCCCTTGGGTACATAGTAGAAAAATCGTTATTTATTTATTATTCCTATTAATTTTAATTCTATAAGAGCATACTTTACATTGTGAAATATCGTGGTACAGATTTAATTAGTACAACATTCAAAATCATACTTACTTAATTAATTCGTAAATTTAATTTTTTTTATTGTTTTAAATATTTTTTTTTTTGAGAATAAGTGGGAATTTTAATTCAACATAATGAAGCGTCATACATGAGGTTCTCCAACACACACTGTGGAGGAGAAAAAAATCGATAAAGCAATTGGCATCACAATGTACCCTAGCTAGAGTATGGGCTACTTTGTTAGCTTGCTTTTGAACAAACGAAACATAGAAACACAGAAATTCAGGGAAACATCTAATAAAATACGACATTCTTGAAGCACATTTCCCACCTATAATTGATTGGTTGTTCCTTGGCATAAGCCTTACATTGTAAGCATTGAATTACTTTCCACTGCCGCCCGCTGAAGTCTCAGCTCCTGAGCCCACCTTATAGCTTCCAAAATGCCAGATGATTCCGCCTCAAACACAGACACCTGCCCTTCTCGACACAAGCTCCTACCTCTGTAAAAAACTCCCCCCCTATGATTCCGTAAGATTATTCCAATATTGTAAGTCAGAGCTTTTACAAAAACAGAAGCATCCACATTAATTTTAAATGTGCCTTCAGCTGGAGCTATCCAATGAGTACTCATTTACATTAATTTTAAATAATTTTTTATATTCGTGAGCAAATTCTTGACAAAAAAAATATATAAGCAAACTTATGAACTATATTTGTTAACAAAAATTCGTGAACAAACTCGTGAAACATGTTCAAAAACTGTAACAAAAATTTGGTGGACAAAATTTTTCTTTTTAACTAATCAAACAAAAACAAAAACTTTGGGTTTGATCTCAGTTGAATTCGATAATTTTAATTAAACTGAAAAAACTTTACCACCAAAAAATTATTCTTTGGTTTTGAATTTTATGGCATGTTCAAATGCATCTAGTGTGATCAGAGCACGCAATCTGTTTGTTTTGTATACTTTTTTGTTGTATATTTTCGTATTTCGTGTACATGAATGCCAAAATTAGACCCAACCTGCTAAGTATTCATTTTGTGTTTGTATATTTTCATTTCGTATACATTTTGTGTAACTTTTGAATAAAAATAAAATAAAATATTTATATTAAATTTTTACTAGTCGAGTCTTAAGTCAATATAAGTTATAAGGAATCAAGTGTGTCAAAGTCTTGTGAAACTATTTGGTATTTATATTTGTAAATTAATATAAAATATTATTTTAAAATATATATTCATACAATTTTACTAATTTATTATATTTCGTTTTGTACCGTGTATCAAGGATAAACCTAAAACCAACAATAAATTCATTCGTGTACTTTCATATTCGTATACCGAAAAGATCAACTCAAACCCATAATTTTCGTATCGTATATAAAATTGCCGGCTCTCATTGTGATTTTTATAAATAAGAAAAGAATTAAAAAAGAATTAAATTTTATAAAAATTGGAAAATACCTTGTACAGGCAACAGGCAACAGGCAACAGGCTACAGCTAATTTTAAAAAGGAAAAATAAAAGTAGAAAACAAAAATAAAGGAAAAAAGAAGATAACAGCGGTCGGCCGGCGAGTGCATTTCTTCACCGACAACAATGTTTACGTAAAGGAGAAAACATGGAGTATTTTTGTATCTAACTTTCCTTCTTATTGTGTCTATAATTAACACCCCCCTCTTTATTTCCCCTAATCATCCAATTTCAAAACCCTAATTTTAATTTCCAATGTAGATTTACAATCATCACAATCACATCAATAATCCATTCAAAATTCATTAATTCCACAATCCTATACACACAATCCATCAGAAATGCCAAGTGTAGCTGTAAAACTCTACAGCGTGTTCTTCAAATTCCTATTAAAGCATCGATTACAATCCAAATTTCAATCCCCAATTGATCAAACCAAGGATCCGAATCACTTCGGCGTTTCGACCCGACCCGACGAGACCATCTCCGCCTCCAATCCCTCTTTTGTTGAAGGTGTCGCCACCAAAGACATTCACATTGATCCTTTTACCTCACTTTCGATTCGTATTTTTATTCCGGATACGTGTTTGGTTAATTCAGGTCCTAAGCACTCCAAATCTAGGGTTAGTGCTTTGATTGGATCAGACGATGAATCGAATAGACGTATTAGCTACGAGTCGAGTAATGTGATTAAAAGACAAGATGGTGGGAATGTGGGTAATAGGAGGTATAGTTATGATTCGAGTAAGTCGGATATTGGAGGTAGTTATCGAGGGTATTTACCGAGTGGTGAGAATTGTAGGAAGTTACCAGTGATGTTGCAGTTTCATGGGGGTGGATTTGTGAGTGGGAGTAGTGATTCGGTTGCCAATGATATGTTTTGTCGTAGGATTGCAAAGTTGTGTGATGTGATTGTGGTGGCGGTTGGGTATAGGCTTGCACCTGAGAATAGGTTTCCAGATGCTTTTGAGGATGGGATGAAAGTGTTGCATTGGTTGGCGAAGCAAGCTAATTTGGCGGAGTGTGGTAAGTCTATGGGGAATGCGAGAGGGGTTGGGGCGGAATTGAGGAAGGGGGAAGTTCAGAGGCATATTGTTGATTCGTTTGGTGCGTCAATGGTGGAACCATGGCTCGCTGCTCATGGAGATCTTACCAGGTTAAAGTTTTATTCTTGTTGGATTATTATTGGGTTTTTCTTGGGGAATATGATGTGAAATATGTTGGTCATGTTTTAAATAATTGAGGTAATACAAAGAAAGTGAAATATGTTGGTCATGTTTTTGAATAATTAAGGTAATACAAAGGAAGTGAAATATGCTGATTATGTTTTAGAATAGTTAGGTTATAGGAAGTGAAGTATGTTGTTGAAGTTTATGAGTGAGAAATGAATTACAATCTATCCTGCAAAAGGAATTCTTGGTTTAAAATGTTAGATTAAGAGTTCTAAGGATTTACTGCTAGATGACCTGTGCTGCTATTAAATTTTGCATGTAAATACCTTATCTGCATTATACTTCAAATGGTTAGCATAAATATCAACTAACTTAAGTAATAAGTCTCTATCTCTGCTCTAGAAAGACGATAATGAACTACTTCTGATTTGCTGGCATATGGCAGCTCCTCCTTTGTCACCGGGAGTCTTGGGATAAATTTAGAACTTTGTTCCATCCCTTTTATATATCTTTTTACCCTTATTTTTTATTGTTTAAAAGTTGGCAACATTCATTTTAAAATTAGCATAGGAACTCTTAATGTAGAATTTTGCTCATATCTTTCACATTAATGTACGAACTTTAGTGAGCGCAACATACTTTGATCTAGGGAGTTGAACCTAATAGCAGCATTAAGGTTATCTCCCACCCAACACCAAATCACTATTATAGTGTAAAATGATGAGGAACACAAGTGCCAATAAAAAGAACTTTTATATCTATTAGTAATAATTTGATTCTATTTAATGTATGAAAGTTAGTAAGTTTATTTATATGTGGTACTAGTACTTTATTGAATATGTAGTAGGCTATCTGTAATAAGCCTAGTCGATAACGGGTTTTAGTCCATTAGGTTATATTATTTGGGTTGTAAATTGACATGTAAGTCATGTAATCCATTAGTTAGATTTGGGGTTAATTATCAACCGAGTCACGTGTTCCATTCTAATTTATCAAGTGAATCATCGACAAACTTTTGGTCTCATATAAACCATTCAATTCAATGAAGTTACATTCCGTAAGTTTTAAAATTTTAATAAACAAGGAAAACTGTGTAAGGTAATTTTTCCGACTAATCATGCCAACTCAGTCCTGGCCTGCTTGTATTAATGTTTATTACATCGAGAGTTTTGGGTTCTACATACCCATCTTCCTTTCATTCGAAGTCAACCTTTAAATCTACAAAATTTTCTAATTAATTTAATCTGTACAATCACCATAACATGCTATCTTAAAACCCTATCATCACCATGGCCAAGGCCACGCCAAGTCCTAGTCAAGTCCACATTATAGAATTTAGCAAAAAACATTTAATTTATAGCCAACTTTTCAAAAATTTAACGGAGTGTAACTTATTTTGTGTTGAGTGATTTAAATGAGACCAAAAACTTGTCGGTGATCCACCTAACATACTAGAACAAAATAAGCGAGTATGTTGATAATTAACCCATTAGACTTGATTATTGAGATAAGATGTTATCGAATTTTAAATTGGGCCTCTTTGTTTATGGGCGGTCTATACTTTTTTTCCTTTCGCGGTTGGGTGGTTTTTCTGTGGTTAGAGCAACTCTAACGGTTACTTAACACTCTCCTTATAAATATTATTATTTAAATGGGTTCCTAGTCATTTAAGATACAAACATATCTTCTTACTCCAACAATACTCCTCAAAATTCATCTCTATCTATTTTTAATCTATTTTCTATTACACACATATTTTAAGTTTCCTAAGGGCTATCTGCACTACACTGCCAATTCCAACAGCTGATGTATTGTTTCTTGGTTTGTAATTTTTTTTGATTAGTCTAACTCTAACAGCAGAGGCTGGGCTTAGCATCTAGTTATGTAATGCATGAGAACACATAATTATTTAGACCAGACAATTGTTCTCTGAATGTTTCCAATGAATGTTTCCAATGTGCGATGTTTGATGTGGAGTGATGTTTCTACTTATATGGATGCAAATCTTTTTTTTTTTTTTAATTTTTTGTTAACTGAAAAATGGAGTAGGTGTTGTATACTCATCATAAACAGGATAAACAATGTTCATAATATTGGAAAAAGAGGTTATGTTTTTATCAAAATCCATCACGCTTTGATAATTTTTAGCAGATAGAACAATGATAGCAGTTGAAGAGAGAATAATAAAAAGAGAAGCAAAAATTCAGTGATAGGAGGGAAATGGTGGATATATTTTAGAGGGAAATCAATGATAATACTAATATAAAATTGACTGAGGAGACAAAATATGCTCCTTAAAGTTCTTAAGGTTATAAGGACTAGGAGAGTGTTGGAGAAGGGTTTTGCTTCAATAATAATTTTGACTGAGTGTAAATATAGTAGTTCTTGGAGTTGCTCTTAATACACGCGGGTTCATCTTTTGTTGTTTTTGATCATATGCATCGTTGTTTCTACACTCTATCCTGCATTGAAAACTAAGTCCCACCCAACGCTATAATAGTATAAACTCTATACTAAATGAATAGTGTTGATCACTCATTTGGTGTAACTTTTACACCAAATTGGTGTCTTTCAAAATTCCTTGTATGTCCTCATATAGTCATATTTATTATCAAACAAGTTTTTTCCTTTTATGTCCTATTATATTCTAATAAAACAATTACTTTTCGAAAAATTTAGAAAATATGTCTTTTTATAGATAAATGATTCTTCTTTTAGTGTAATATATACCATAATGGGTTGGAGTTGGCTGTGTGGATAAACCAAAATAGTGTAAAATTTACATCATTTTGGTGTCATGGGTTGAAAATGGTATCATGATTAAAAAATATGACCTCAATAATAGCCAATAGGCTCCTAAACCTTTGTCCGAGACTCTGAATCGAATGGTATTCACCATTGTTGTTAGGAGCAACATGGTGTTTGGCGTAGACAAAGGTGAGAGGACTTCATAGAAATGCCATGTCGATTGCCAATAGATTAAATAAGTAGCATAGCGGATACCCCTCTCCTCTTGGTAATAAGAGGTTGAGGGTTCAAGCCTCCGTTATGTAGCTCGGTGAATCTGGCGATAGTATGACCTGTGGAACTTAAACTTACATCAAGTTAACTTTCCTTGATTGATGACTCTAGCTGGGTGGGGGTCTTTAATTCCTTAGTTTTTAGTGAGAATAATGATATGTATTCATTTTTAATAATTAGTTCAGCAGTATGTTTTCCTTTTTCTTCATGTTATGTAGCTAGTAGCTATTATCTATGTTTCAACTTGCCAACTTTCTAACAGTAGTCTGCCTCTCAAAATTATTGATCAAGCTTTCCATATCATCTTATAAAAGTCATTCAAGAGTCTAAGTGAAGCATGAAGATAGCTTTTATTACAATTGTTAGTACTTCTGCTGGTGAGTTCTAGGAAGCTTCATCTGTCTGTTAATATGCAACTAGAAATGATTATTGTCATTTGATCTTCTCAGATACAATGTACACTACTTGTTTACATGTTTGTAACTGAAGCGTTTTTTTATTAGTGAAAAGTGTTTTATTTTTGCACGATGATTTCGTGGAGTTCTCTTTTAGTGCCCACACTTATGATTTCTGTTTTGTTGAATATTGTAATAATAATAAAGTAAGTAGTGACAAGGCTCTAAGCCTCTTGCCACTCTGCCCCTAAACAATCTTGATGCGAGAGTGGGGAAAATGTTTATGTGACAGGAGGAAATAATTAGTGGGAAAAAGGAAAAGATAATATTTTTTGCAAGAACACCAGAGTAGTAGATAATTTATTATTATACATCTTTCTTTTCACTCTTAGATAAAAATATTTATAATCTTTAGATAATGTAGAGGTTAAAATAATTATCACGTAATCGATTTTTTTATTATCTGTAATTTTGGATGTACACTAGCTATCTAAAGTAAGTTAGAAATTTATACACTATAAAGTAATAAAGCAGTACTGAAGAAGGTTTGTAATCTAGCAGTTGCTTCAAAAAATAATCATAACAGTAATAGCGAACTTGCTGGTAAATTTGTAAACATTGCCCGAAGTGTGCATGTGGGGGAAATATGGTAGTGTCAACTTTGCTGCCAGCATTGAAATTAGGAAATCTAAGTTGTAATATTAACCACAAATAGTTAAATAGTTAAACTAGTTTTAGTTTAGAAACTGAACTAATACTATGCGTATATATAATATATAAGATTGCGTTACGGTGCGGTTTGAACCACACTTTTAAGATGACAAACCGCAACACGCACCACACCGCACCACATGATTTGTCAAAAATTTAACTCGCCACCACACCACACGAATTAAAAACCGCATTTCACAGTGCGGTTCCGGCGGGCACGCATTTTTGCGGATTGATGAACATATCCTTTTAGTTTCTTTTCCTTTTAGTGCAGAACCACAATTTGTGGACAATCTACATGCAAGAGTTATAAGGCTCCATCTTTTATTAATTGAATAACTATTTAATAATTTGCTTACATGAAATTGAAGTTGTACCCTTATGTGTGACGAGCTATCTGTTTTCATAGACTAACAAATATTGGATAAATGCAGTTCTGCAACTGAAATTGGTGAATGATGAGCAGTGTTTGCTTGTTTTATTTTGTTGAAATTGTTAGATACTCCTGGTATTTTGTCATTCAGATGTTATCATAATAGTGGAGGAATTTTCAATTCGGAATTTCACTAAAAGACCGGAGGGTCCTCAGTTAAACTGGCCCATTGGCTGCAACTTGTAACCAAAAATCGATGTGTTAACTGAGAAGCTTTTCCATTCTAAGATTAGTTTGATGATTGGTGTTCTAGTAATTTAGTGCTCTTACTTTTTGATGATAAAATTGCATTGCTCAGTTTGAGTTAAGAAGTCATAATTTTAGTTTAACAGTATTACAGGTCCTCCCCTCCATGTCTTAACCATTTCTGGTAGGTTAACCCCAACAGGAGAATTACTTATAAATTTTCTGCTTGCGGCTATATTGGTGCATATGGCGGCAGGTTTTAGTTGGGTGAATGCAATTTGAAGAACCAAAATGCTTTATAAAGTTGCCAACACTGATACATCTTAGGCAATATGATTATCTATCTTACACGGAAATGGTGTATTACAAACCTGATATGTGCTAACTGATATAGTTAAAGGTTCTTTTTCTAATGTATACTATGTTCTACGTGACTGGACCTTAACATAGTTTTTATCAAATGATCAGATGTGTTCTCTTGGGGGTGAGTTGTGGCGCAAATATTGCTGATTATGTGGCTCGGAAATCTGTAGAAGCTGGAAGGATGTTGGATCCAGTCAAGGTGGTCGCACAGGTTTTGATGTATCCTTTCTTCATTGGAAGTGTTCCAACACATTCAGAGATTAGACTGGCTAATTCCTACTTTTATGACAAGCCAATGTGCATACTTGCATGGAAACTTTTTTTACCTGAAGAAGAGTTCAGTCTTGACCACCCTGCTGCTAATCCTCTTGTTCCTGACAGGGGCCCGCCACTGAAGCGCATGCCCCCTACACTCACAGTGGTAGCAGAACATGACTGGATGAGAGATCGAGCCATTGCTTACTCAGAAGAACTTCGAAAGGTAAATGTTGATGCACCGGTGCTCGAGTACAAGGATGCAGTTCATGAATTTGCTACCCTAGACATGCTCCTTAAGACACCTCAGGCCCAGGCATGTGCAGAGGACATTGCTATTTGGGTGAAGAAGTATATCTCACTTCGAGGACATGAATTCTCTTATTAAGCACGAGAAATCCAGAATTACACACAGGAGGACCAGTTATACTTGCATGTCTGTTGTATATTATGGGTGGGGATCGAACTATCAACTTGCTAAATGTTTGTAGCTTGAGCCTTGAGGAGTTAGTTGTATCTAGCTTCGGGGTTGTTCCAAGGTTTTCCTGGATGGACTTTGTGCATTTGTTCATTTTTTGTAATATAGGGTATTGTTTGTGTAGGTTTAGTTGAGTTGTCATATGCAATTAGATAGGCTGTAGGTGAGTGTGATCACTGGGACGCCCTTGCCATAATTCGTTTTCTTATGTATCTATGTACTACTATTTATGAGTAAAATTTTTTGAATGAGTTCTTTCACATTTTATCATCTCCTTGGTTTGGTGTAGCTGTATTCTCATTTATAATCTCCTTGGTATGGTGTAGTTTTGTTATCTTTTATACGTGATCATTGTATTTGTTCTGGTGTACAACAATTCTGTTCAAGAATGAATTTTTATAGTACTTCACTAGAGAAGGATGTATTGTATAAATTTATTGCCTCAATATTCATCTCGTAGTTCATATATGTTTTGGGCTTTGATTTGAACAGCACTAGAACTACTTTGCAAGTCATTCTGAGTCAAACATCTGGATATGGCCCTTCTTTTAACATTGTCTTGTGAGTTGTCTCCTTGTTCTGTTATATGTATTAGGGTTTTGTAATGCTTCTTTTTATTTGACTTGGTCTTGTAAGTGGTCTCCTTGTTCTGTTGTAATGGTCTTTTTTATTTGACTTGGACAGTGTCTTGACTCTTGGCCTTCTCTAGAGGCTATTAACTGCCAGTAGCTTCCTCATGCCCATATTTTATTGTCGGATGGGTACTTTCTTCTCTGAGTATCAGGTAGGGAATAATTGTTGGAGCCTTTTGACAAGATAATTCTTTTCTGGTGGGGAAAAGTGGAGAGGCTTATTGTATATTTAGGTTGGCTTTGGTCAAATTTTAACATAAAATTTTCAATGTGAATATATTGGGCAGTAAACTAATTCATTTTAGTCAGAAAAAATGAATAGGATGTCCCCTGATAGAGTTAAATAGTTGATAGCCTTTCTCTTTCATACCATAATCCTGATTGCCCTTGATTAGACTTATAAAATCTCATTTGTCAAAGAACTTAAATGAATAAATGAGTGAAGAACATTCTAGAAATTTAAAGCCACCGGTTTGTAGTTTTCTCTTTCGCATCTCAAAAAACACGCAATGCAGGTGATGTTTTTCTGGGAACATAGAAGAAGGACTATGGTTAGATTGTTTGCTTTAAGGTCTGTGGTTACATTTGATCTCTGCATTGTTGTGCTAAACTCCAGGATTCAAATTTGATGAAAGATGTTCTCTGAAGCAGAAACTTGTGAACAAAGTTTTGTGTCATTAATTTTACCTTGTTATATCTCTTCTCTTGATTGTTTTTATGTATTGCCGGTTTATATTCTCAGAAGCCTCTTTGCATTTTTCTTGTTAATTTTACTTGTTACGTCGTAGTTTAGCTTATAATTTCATCTGTCTACCTATATGTTCTAAATATTGATTGCTTTTTTTTGTATTTACAGACAGAAGCTTCTCCAGCTTGTATTTTAACTTGGACCGGAAGAGAAAAACAAGTAGTTAAGTTGTTTTCTAGAGCAGCTGCAAGTGTTAGAATCCCACCTTCACAAAGCCCAGGTACAATTTCAGAAGTTTCAAGATTGTCTTGCTGTAATTTGGCACTATGATGAACAGATGAAGCGAAGGTGTACTCTTGATACTTGATGATAGCAATCGTTACGGGGAGAATTTCGTATAACAGTGTTTGGAGGTTCGTTTGTCGGAATAGAGATCTAGGGTGGTGTTTAATGGCGGAGGAAGGTTGTTCTATGGCGGTGGCTGAGTTTGTATGATGACTTCTCAAGAAATTGATTAGATAATTTGTTCTTTCTCTTACCTTTATCGAGTGTTAATTCACATAATCATACAAAGTGACTACGTACTCTATTTATAAGGATCAAGCCTCACGTAGTTCGTAGGGAACAAGTTATGCAAGGCTAGGGTTTCAGCCCAAGCCCATTCCTAAAAATCCGACATTTAGCCAATTAATCACGGAAATCTCGACTGACCCCACACGTTTTCCTATAATCTCGCGGTATCTCCCCATTTCTTCCCATGATTATAGGAATGTCTCGTGTCGGCCCCGAAATTTACTAATAACTCAGCATCTATGAGTCACATTTCATATCATAATCAGAATTGGAGGATGCGAACCGGCTTGGTCGCCTCGACTCGCACCATCCTACTAGTGAGGCCATTCCCACCTCCCAAAGAAAATTATGAAGTGAGCCGCCATGGCCTCGCCTCGTTCTCTTTTCCGCATTTCTTTTATGTATTTGTATTAATGATGCAAGCCGGCTGACCTCTCACCTCGCTTAAAGTCTTCACAATAGTCCAAGTATGGTGAGTTCCCTTCACCTTCTAAATCCTGTTCGTGATGAGATCCGGATCTCCTACTAGCGAAGTGAGCCCGAGTTCCTGCTAGCGAAGTGAGGCCTAGCTCTTGCTAGCGAAGTGAGCCCAACTCCTGCTAGCGAGGAGAGCCCGAACCTCTTAGAGAGGAGAGCCTGAATTCAAGAGAAAGGAGAGCCCGAGTCCATGAGAGAGGAAAGCCCAAACCTTTTAGAGAGGAGAGTCCCAATTCAAGAGAGAGGTGAGCCCGAGTCCATGAGAAAGGAGAGCCCGAATCCTCTAGAGAGGAGAGCCCGAGTCTCTTCTAGAGAGGAGAGCCCAAATATCTGCTATAGGGGAGAGCTCGATTCCATGAGAGAGATGTGAGCCCGAATCTCTTCTAGAGAGAGCCCAAATTCATGAGAGAGGAGAGCCTGGATCTCCTGGAGAGGTGAGCCCGAATCCCAGAGAGAGGACATCCTGAATCTCCTAAAAAGGTGAGCTCGATTCTCTGAGAGAGGTGAGCCGAATCTCTACTAGAGAGTTGGCTGGAACCCCTTAAAGAGGTGAGCCCGAGCCCCTTAAAGAGGTGAGCTCGAACTCCTGCTAGTAAGTGAGCCCGAACCTCCTTCGGGCATAGTGACTGGAGCTCCTGCCCTTCATGTATGTTGTTGGATTTTCTTCCATCTTCAATGTTTTTATTAGGCTCAATCAACTCGACCGACCTGACCCAATTTTTAGAATATCTAAGGTGGGCCTGTTTAGAGCCCATGGTCAAATTTGGGCATAACAACAATTATGGTAAATGGTACTAAAACATAAATAAGATTTTTAAAAATATGGCACATAATCGAAGAAATCTTAAGCAAATCAACAATATTGTTCTGTTTACTAATAAACACAGCACCTAGATGTTTTTTCATTCATTGGATGTATCATGTATGCTAAGATAAATTAACAATATAAAGTGCGAAAAGACCAATTTGCATACTTAAAAACAGGTGCATGAACTAGCACTTTCTCTTCATTCCATTATCAATAATTGTATTAGCTATGGCTTAATCATAAACATTTCTGTATGCATAAGATACAATTTTCTAATTACTCTTAAGCATTTACATGTAGAATCTTTCATTTTTGCTCTGTTAAAGATCTGTCTATTAATGCTTTTATAATTTTTTCTAGTCAAGTTTAGAAGTCTGATATTGCATTTTCCGTCTTCTTCTAAATGTTCTTTTGCTCAAATGATGAGCTTTCAGTCAAACTGTCCTAGCATAATCAACATTTACCTTCAAATAAATTATTGACGTGTGACTGATATATGCATGCACGAACAGATGACAACTGACTCGAAATTTTGCTGTTTCAGTATAATTTCGAGGAAATTTCCAAGTGAAGCTGGGATTTTGAATAGCTTAAACTGTTTATGGCATCCTCTCCTTTGTTTTACAAACCTAATCACCTAAGTTGAAAGAGTTGCTTCCCATGACAAACTTGGCCAGCTTTGAAGGGACTAATTAATCATATCAGGACAATTGCTTTTCTATCTTGACATATAATTAGTACAACAGGGGAGGGCTGTAGTTATATTATAAATATACTACAATACTTTGTCATTAGAGAGGACCCAGGATCAGTCTGTATCCTAATTCTTTCCTCAAGCATCTCTACTAAAGTAGTCTCTTTCCATTTTATTAACAAGGGTGTTAGATATTTTATTATTGCAAACCGCCCGTACTTTTTTAGGCCAATGCACTCTCATTGCTCCCCTTGTGATCTCTTTCAATCATTTTTCTCCCCCTTGAACAGCATACCTGGTTAGTTTAATTCAGAATGATCTGGCAGAATCTTCCTTCGTTATTATTGTGTTAAGACAGTTTATATATATAGGGATGCCTTAAGACTTTCGTTTCGTGCAGTGACTGGTACTAGTGGAAAGTGATTTTGTCATTTCCTTGTGAAAACATTGCGTACGGATGGGAAGACAACCTTGCTGTGATAAAGTTGGGTTGAAGAGAGGTCCATGGACTACAGAAGAAGATTGCAGACTCATGAATTTTATTCTCGAGAATGGCATACAGTGTTGGAGAACAATACCCAAGCTTGCAGGTACCGGTTACAGTGTCATTACCATTCTCATTACAACAAAAAATATATAAAATCGTTGACATTCACATATGAATATATGCATGTGTATTTTATTGTCTATTTTT
Source organism: Anethum foeniculum (assembly GCA_003724115.2). Classification (NCBI taxonomy): domain Eukaryota; kingdom Viridiplantae; phylum Streptophyta; class Magnoliopsida; order Apiales; family Apiaceae; genus Anethum; species Anethum foeniculum. The sequence goes on along the minus strand of PHNY01116141.1, from coordinate 9,582 downwards.
TTTTTCCAGACGTGTTTTTGTTTAACTTACTTGATGCTTGTTAATATTATGTATAGTTGTATACTATGTTTTGTGTTGTGATGAAGGATTGCTAAGATGCGGAAAAAGTTGTAGATTAAGATGGATTAATTATTTGAGGCCTGATCTTAAGAGGGGGATGCTTTCTGAGACGGAAGAGAATCAGATTATACAACTTCATGCTTGTCTTGGCAATAGGTCCTTGTACCTACTTTCCATTTGTCTTCTTTTCAGCTACTAAATTGTTTCGAAGCTAGAAAAGCTAAATAACCGAGTACTTGAAAGTTATTTTTTTGATTCGTTTTGCAGGTGGGCTAAGATTGCCTCTCATTTTCCTGGCCGCACTGATAATGAAATCAAGAACCACTGGAACACCCGGATTAAGAAAAGGCTAAAAGTTAATGGAGTAGACCCTGTGACGCATCAACATATTGAGCCTCAAGAGAAAGCGGAGTTGATTTTTGAGACGATGCCAGAGTCTATTTCACATATTCCTGAGACCAAGCCAAAAACCAATGAGATAAATGAGAGACGATATGAAATCGACACGCTATCAGATGAAACCAGCATTCTCTTGAACAACTATGAAATGATGAGCGAAAACGTGGATGTAGCCTCATTGATGAACCACGTAGTCAACACCTCTGCTTCTTACAGCCCTTCATTCTCTGTGGAAGAACCTTTGAGTAAGCCATCAATTGAAAAATCTTCTTATACCCAAGAAGATCCTATACAACAATGGGTACAATCTACCCAGTCCATGCTGTCGTGGGATGTTTTTAATCAATTAGAAGAAGAGCTTTTCTATTTTAGAAATGGATAATTAAGACGTCCCTTGAGATAATTTAGTTCCAGTAATGACTAATAATTTTGTTCCATTCAAAAGATGATAATTATTATGTATGATTCCAGTTGTGCTATACAAATAATTGACACGAGTTACTTCTAACTTCAAGCTCTGCATCTTTAAGAGCAGCTCCAGCACTGGTTGCTCAAAGGAGTGCTTGCCCATGTGGAGGTTGCTTGCAAGTTGCCTATAATGTAGGTTTATTTTCAATGACCTGCATAACTCAGGGATATAGTACAATCGGGGATTATCTCTATCATATCAGGAGGAACAAGTTCAAGCTTATGAAAAATTATACTATCGAAATTTTGAAGAAACATGGACTGAGCCGAGATCCCGCTTAGAAAATTCAAAAGCAGTCAAGTTCTATAGCTCATAAAATCATGTCATCTACTCCCAATTTCCGCTCTACAGGAATGCTCTCACGGAATTTGTTTCCCTTAAGCTCTAAACTCGAAATTGGAGCAAAATATATGTTAATGAATGGACAGTTTCAGTTCAGCTGAATGTTGCAGATATTAATTGTTATGGTTGATTGGTGGACAATTGTATAGACAAATTCTTCAATATCTCAGCTACCTATACAATATCTAACTATAGCAATTTGTACACAGCAGTCAGCATATACTGCCATCATAAATTGTTGTCCTCTGATTT
>PHNY01116115.1:16707-35184 GCA_003724115.2 Anethum foeniculum | reverse complement strand
TTGTGTCGACACGCCACATGGCGTGTCGGACACGTACTCAGCCGTGTCGGTGCCGAGTCGCCGTGTCGGCCGTGTCCGACACGGGTACGGCACCCTTTTTGCCGTGTCCGTGCTTCCTAGGTTATTTGATTACATATATGTGCTGTTTGTTTTGCTGTTTTAATTTTCAGATCACATGGTGCTCAGCCTCTTCTAGTTAATATTCAGTTTCAGAAGAAAGTTAAGCTCCAGGTTTGTTATTACTAATTTATCTTCTCCGTTCAACTCTTTCTCTTTGTGTTCTTTATTAAATTTGTTTATATGATTTCGGAGTTTATTTATTTTTTTTGCTTTATAGTTGGTTGTTCTGTATGTTGATTACAAGCTTGATAAGAGCTATACTCCGAGTAAGATAGCTATCCGTGCTGGTGATGGCTTTCATAACTTGAAGGTTCACTTCCTTTTTTCTTTTTAATTAATTATGGATTGTTTTCAATTACTTATTCTGCTCTATGATTTTTTATTTTATTTTATTTTTATTTTTATTTTTTGCATTTGTATTAGAAGGAAATGTAATTTAAGCCTTCAAAGTTGCTACAGTAATGCAATTTTATTGAGCGTGATAACACATTATATTTTACGATTTCAATTTCATTTGTTATTTATTTCAGGAGATAAAAAATGTGGAACTTGTTAAGCCAACAGGCTGGGTGTACATTTCTTTGTCTGGAAACGATTGAAGGTCAGCATTGTGCATTAAAATGTATCCAGTTTGATATCTTCTTTGTTATGTATATCACTGTCGCTACTACTCAATAATCCGTTGTCTGTATACCATATAAATTTATCGCAACTTCAAGAATAAGCTAAAAAGTATATGAAGCTTTGCATCACAACTAGACATGCCAAGAAAATCACTGAAGTTGTAAAGTTCCATTTAAAAATCACACCTGAAATACCCGAACAGAAAAGTGTTCAGTTGATTATGAAATTATTACATTTCTCTTTAACATAACAATGATATAGTGTGGCCGATATAAAGCTCTTTTTGTCATTAATTGTAGTATCAATCAACTTTATTTTTTCTTTGAGGTAATACATTGCGAGGTTTCTTCTCTTCCATCTGATACCGTTTTCATTTTCAATTAATGAACTAATGGCTGTAAGTTATAGGATATGGGGATTTGCTATGTGAAGCATAGATATAAACTGCCAATACCATAGAATTATGTCTTTACTTGATAAATAGCTAAAATCATATTAAAGATATCGAAGAAAATAAATTTTAAATAGATGCTACAAAATAACAAAAATTATGTAATTTAAAATATAAAATGCAAATGGATCATGGGGGTTGAGTTAGAAAGACAAAAAGCAGCTATACACCATCTATCTAATAGATGTGTTCCTATTGTTAAAATTTAATTAGTTTAAATATTATTTTTGAATTTTGATACGTTTAGCATCATTACCAGTAATAATTAGTCAATGCTACAATGTGTATATACCAAGTATTGAACAGTTTTATATTGTTGGAACACTAATTAAATTTAGTAAAATTGTATATTTGTATTTGTAGGTGATAACTAATATTTGGTAAGACTGCCCGTGTTCCACTTACCACTCAAAAGTGGTTTCAGTTTTTAACAGAAACTATAGAATAAGATTATATTACATTTGCGTTTGAGTGACTTATATAATAAAGATTAAGTAAATACTATACTACGTTAGAATTTAGAAATGCTTTAGAAGTCTAGTAGAAATTTAGAAATATTATATAATATGAATTATAAATTGTAAATTATAATTTATAAATATAAGATTGAGTAAATATATTATAATGGTTTTAACTCTTACAGAATTAAATAAATTTTTTTTTTTTGAATAATAAAATGTAAGTATATAGGTGATAACCAAATTTTGGTACTGCTTCGTGTTCCAATGTAAAGAGATTTCAGCTTTTAATAATGAGTATAGATTGATAGCTAAAGTGTTATATAGTAGACTAGCACTAGTAAACAATAAAGATTTTTGGTGAAGAACAGAATGCACTGTTCTAGCTCAGGACTTGAAATGTTTTTTCATATCAGTAGCTCTTTGGAGTTTCTTGGAGTTCTCAAGATTAAAAGGTGAATCCAGCCTTCTTATTAATCCATGCTTCTGATAAATATGGCTTCCTGTACACATCTGATTCTGATCTCTTCTCATTTTCATCACCAGCTAATTCTTTGATCAATCATCTCTTTGTTTTTTGCAGTCCCCATTAAGTCTTTGCAGTCCAGGAAATAAATTCATCATTCTTGGGCACATATTATAAGAATAAGAATAGAAGCCAAACTCTAGTAAACCCTTAATTTCTTCACCCTTAAGTTCCCCCCAGGTCTTGCAGCTCATGGTTTTCTGTAACCTCATGACTGAACCAGTATATCTCTTGCTCCTTAGAAGTCCTGATGGATTTGATGGATGAGAACAACTCTTCGTTATATTAATCCTGAGGGTCAAGTTTGCTTTAGTACTTATTCAGTTATCTTCTCCCTTTATTTTAACTCTGCAAAAATCTCTACAACAAGCAACTTTTAGTATAAAATCGACAAGCAAATTTAAGTACTTACATGTATAGGATTGTCACACAATTTTTAATGTTGTGACAATTTTGTTATTAAATTTTTTGCCAAGTTATGTCTTTTTCTCATAACACTGTACATTAAATTTTAGAAAGCACCTTAATTTTTGATGGACAAGAAAAAGGGTTTTCCAATTTTTGCATAGTGGTCTTTTTAAAGGTATATTATGTGCAATAAAACGGAAAGTTGAAATATTTGTACCTGCTGAAGAGTGAGCAGAAATTGTTCTGATAATGCATAGTCTTGTTCAGTAATGGACTTGCAGCTTGATGATGATTGACAATGATGAAATGAATCATTCTGAAGAAATGGATTCGGGACTGAAAACTGACCCGGTAGGTGGTGAAGAATCAATCGATAAAACCTAAGACTATCCATGGCTCCTAGGAAAGTGGCAGTACATACGGGATAGTTGAATGCCATTGAGCTTGAAAATATTAAGAGAATTCAGGTTACTGTAGTTGCAAGTATAGTGTGTATGTAGGGGTTGGTAGGTAAAGAGAGAAATGAGTATATTCCAGGAAGCATAAAAATACAGAAATAAACTTAGTTGCTTTATAGGCTGCTCAATATATATGATGGATTTTTTTTTTTTTTTGGAGCTGTATATGATTAACTTTTATTACTATATCATATAACTTTCAGTACCTTTTCAGCAGTGTTCTAAAAATCGCCGAGTCGGCCGAGTACTCGATCCGAGTACTCATTTTTAACCCCTCGTCCGATCCGAGTTCCGAGTAATTGGTTTCAAAAATGATTTTATAAATCCAGTCAGAACTCGGTTTGACTCGAGTACTCGAGGTCAAACCCAAGTTTGACTGTCTCAATTTATTATTTTAAAACTATCCCGAAACAAGACCAAACGTGAAATTATATATATTTTAGTTTTTTTTTTGTAAAGTATTGACATTTATTAGAAATGATATGTGGTTTATTATTAAATTTTATGTTTGATTATTACGTAAAAAATTATCAAACAAGCAATCCATATTTGAACTATATTATTTCGAGTGTGTAATTAAATTATTAGTATTATTAGATTTTTTTTATTTTTTATTAGTATATAACTATATATGATAGTAGAAAAAATTAATAAAAAATAACACTTGATTAGTTATCCGAGTACTCATTCCGAGCAATCTCCGAGTTCCATTTGTGAACACTTTCATGCTGCAAATTACAGTTCTGTCAAATCATCTTAATGGGAGAGACACACATGTGCGCCAGATAAAAGTTTATGGACCTTGACCGTATGTCTGAGTCCTTTCATTAATTAATAATTATAGACCTTGCTCATAAGCAGTATACTATTTACATAAAACTTTAATTGATGCTATGTTTCAGGAATCATATTCCACATCAGCCATTTCAATTCATGTCCAGGGAGTTCATCACATACTCAACTGTACGCTAAAGAAATCCTGGAATTGTGGACGGAGAAGAGTTATATTAGAACTCGTTTTGAATGCATCAAACTGGATACACATCTTTGTTAGTCTTCTTGTTTTGGTTCCTTGTGTGTTTGAATTGTACCTTACATGTAAATTCATTTATTGTTGGAACGATTTGTGAATACTTTCTTTTGTCTCTCTTTAAGTGATTAAAGTTTGTAATATGGGCCTTATATGTTCACGATCATATTATTTTTGGTAAAGTTTGAGGACTTGTTATCTTTGCAGAATATGCAAGTACTAAGCAGTATTAATATTATATATCGACATTTGTAAGTTTTAGGAACTATTCGTGGTTTTGCAGAAACGCCTCTACTCATACGTGTAGTCGTGTAGAAGTAAAGTATTAATACATATAACCCCTCTGCAGGTCTTGCTCTACGAGTCGGCAAAGTCTGGTTTAGGAATTATTACGGGCACTCTCATCCCCTTTGACTTACTCTGATTGAAGTGTGTGTGTTTATATTCTGGCATTGTGTTCAAATTTTACTGCCATCTTAAAGAATGATAATCAACATGATGCCGCATTTTGTATATGGATAGCCAAACTTTTAGTAATGAGATTATACCTGACTCCTAGATTAGATTATTTGAGAGTGAGCTCAACTAGATCCAATACATGGGGGGTTTGGTTAGTTTGGTGACATGGCTTGTCAATATAAAGAGCTTAATATCTGTCAAACAGACATCCTGTTTATTTCTCTGGTAGTGAATGGCCAACCTTATCCCTGTCTAATAAGTTTTTCAATAATTCTTGCACAAACATTGGGGGAACCAATATTATCCAGGCATATGGGTTTTGTGTTTGTTATATATTCTAATGCCCATTGGGAATTTTTTGGGCTAAGATTATATTCTGTTGTCTTGTATGATTATTATTCTCTATTAAACTGATTATATAATACATAAATAATATTGTAATAGTAATGCTGTTATAATCAAGCTTGACAGTATTACCAGGACACTAAGGGAGCTTGGACAATGCATTTTACTTGGTAATAAACGTTCAAATGTGTTGGCCGTTTCTTTGTGTCTCAAAAAATCATATAGTCCTGTTCCTGATGCCTAAGTAGCAACATATCCGATTGCTATTATTTATCGGAAACAAAAATCAATAATATTTCGTATTTAAACAATAAAAACAAGAGAAATATATACAGAATAACGTTTTGATCTCGGTGTAAGAATGTCTTGCCTGATGTCTACATATCAATATCCGGTCCTTGAATTTTTATTTAATAAAAATTATTTAAAAATGTATACTGTTAACTTATTAGATATACTCAAAAAATGATGTATTTTTTTTTGGATTTTGATACCGCACTCCAGTTTGAGAACAAAAAACAGAATCACAAGGATCAAGGCGGTAGTGCAAATTGAAGAATCAAATTTGGGCAGGCAGTAAACAAATGCAACAAAAGCCAAATATTAAATCTGGCGCTCTTCCTTTTTTTATTTTATTATCCTATTAGATTATGTGTCCGGTTCACCGGCAAGAGCAGTGCTAGACTCCTTAGATACCATTAAAAAATTTCAAATACTTTTTTTGCAAATAATGCGACATGAATATGATACATATCGGTGTGATATTTTCATGTAATATTTATCCCAATTTTTTTAAATAATGATTAAGGGGGTAATCAATCAAGATTTTTAAGATTTTTTTTTTAGATTTTCGAAGTTCATGATATTTTCAAGGTATTTAATTTGGACTGTAAAAATTCATTAAAATCCAAAGTGTATTTAATATAGATATAAAAAATTTACTAAAATTCGCGAACAATTAAAATCAATAATTTTTTTTAGAAGTTAATAAATTATTATCAATTCCTTAAAATATGAAATGAATATACCCTTCAGTTTAAGTTTAATATTAAAAGTTGATATAAATGTAGAAGACCATCTCGATATATATATGCGCATAATTTTTTAGTTTTAAAATTCCTTCGATACTCGCAAATTTGACACTTTCCTATAATATTTATCCCCTAAAAAATTTTTAACCCCTAAATTTAACATCAAAAGTTGATATAAATATAGAAGACCACCTCACTATATTGCGCCTAATTTTTTATTTTCAAAATTCTCTTTATTCACAAAAAATATAATTTCTTTTATTCTCGCAAATTTTCCGTAACGATAAAATAAAAAAAAAAAGGCAAAAAAATGTTGCAACGACGAAGCGAGTATAAAACTAAAAAAAAGACGTAAATAAAAAGGTTGCAGATAGATAGAGTTGGCCTTACATCACATTCACATCCCAACTACATAATACATTACACACATTCACGTTTCAGCCCCCATACTTATCTCTACAACCTCCGCGTTTCCTCCGGCGCCCATCATGCGACGCCGTTTTGTGTTTTTTCAGATCTAAAGGTGCCTCCTTTTTTATTATTCTCATTTCTCATTTTTCATTTTTTTGTATATAGATTAATTATTAATGCAATTTAATCTTGTGCTTTTATTTGTTTACATGTTGTTGCAATTTTGCTGTGAACATTGTGCTATAGCTACACATATTGTAGCTCAGCTATTATATAAGTGTTTATTATAATTAATTAATTAATTTGATTTTAGATCTTACGGTTAAGTTCTTTATTTTTAGCTGAATTGAAAGTGTTAATTATTGTGTCAGATCTGAGAAGCTTGATTTGAGGAAATTTGAGGAAAAAGGAGGTGTTTTCGAGATTTAAATTGGATGAAATCGGGTAGTTATAGTGATTTAAGATGTCGTTTAAAAGCATTGTAAGAGAGTTGAGGGAAATGAAGGATGGGATTGGTAGTGTATCGAGGAGAGGAGCTGAGGGGAAGCATTGGCGTAGTCGTACTCGATCACATATTGCGCCGGATGTGGCTGTGTGTGAGCCGGTTGAGCAAGGGAAGTGGGCGAATTTGCCACCTGAGTTGTTGTTGGATATAGTTAGGAGGGTTGAGGAGAGTGAGACGTTGTGGCCTGCAAGATCGGTTGTTGTTTATTGTGGTTCGGTGTGCAAGTCGTGGAGGGATATTACGAAGGAGATAGTTAAGACTCCCGAAGTATGTGGAAAGCTAACTTTCCCGATTTCTTTGAAACAGGTGTGTATTATTGGCGTTTGGTTTTGTCGTTATGTTGTTTATGTTCTTTGGAATTTAATGATCTCGGTTTTACTTTTTTGTAGCCTGGCCCACGTGATTCTCCAATACAATGCTTCATTAGAAGGGATCGAGCAACATCCACCTATCTACTATACTTTGGTTTGACCCCATGTAAGTCATCCGCCCTCCCTTCTGCTTACTTATTTACTTAAAAAGTATTTTTTTGGTCCACAACCAGGGATTAATGCATATTGCCAACTTGTTATCATGTTTTAAACTGAACCTTGTCTTCCTGCTCATGTATGCTTGCTTATGGGGCTTTTTATACTAGATGATTTATAGTGCATTTTCAGATGAAAATAGGCAGGGTATATATTAAGTGGGTCGAAGCTGGTGTTTTGTAAAGGCTGGCGTTTTATATATTATACTAGTAAGCTGGCTCGTATAGCAAAAATCTAAACATTGTCGCCTAGTGGACTGATCATTGTCTTTGTGTTACAGTAATATTTCAATATTCCATGTAAACAACTTTTGATGTTTTACTAAAATATCAATTAGAGTGAAGAAGCACCATAGTCTAGGAATCCGAGGATCCATTGTAACAGTCGCTATGACATTTTTTCTTGTACATTTGATTTCACCTAATACACTTAAATTTATAACTTTATCCTGTTTACACAAACTATCTCTATTCATCAACATAATTGATCATGTATCTTATGCAGCCAATTTGGAAAATTGCTTTACTTGAGCACAGTTAGATACTTAGATTGCTAAAAAATTTGTACAGTTTTGTTTGTTTTTTCAACTTACATGTAAGTTTCTACTTTGTACTTTAATCTAACATGTAATTAGATGGTGATTATAAATAAATCTATATTTGTATTTTAGATTGTCTCCATCTTAGATTCCCTCTCGAATATGAATGTAGCTCATCTTTAGTGATGTATGCAACAAATATAAATATAATGTTTGACTAGGTTATAGAACAGATAGCATGTCCTACTTTCCTTTTTTTTGCTACTAAACGACACATCATTGTTGACTTGGCGTCATTGCTTAAATCGAAACATAAGAGTGAAATTTATTACTGCATAACTATAAAGTTTCCTTTTTTAAAGGAATTTAATTACAAGGCATCTAGAACAGTAATATGCTAAGGTAGGCATAATACTGATGATTATAAGATTGCAGCGGAAAACAAGCGTGCTAAATTGCTGTTGGCAGCCAAAAAGATCCGAAGAGCAACAAGCACAGATTTTGTGATTTCTCTGCTTGCAGACGATTTTTCTAAATCCAGCAATACATATCTTGGCAAACTGAGGTAAGTTTTAATAAATAAGGTCACGGGACAATTAATTATTTCTGTGTCTTATTATGTTTCGATTAAATGATGTCAGGTCGAATTTTCTGGGCACAAAGTTCGTAATATATGACAGCCAGCCTCCGAATGACGTGGTAGTTCAATCTAACAGTAGTCAAAGGTTCCATACTAAGCAAGTATCTCCAAAACAACCTCCATATAAGTACAGTATAGCCACAGTTACCTATGAGCTCAATGTCCTTCGCACAAGAGGGCCTAGGCGAATGCAGTGCATCATGCATACAATTCCTATCTCCTCAGTTCAGGAGGGTGGCACTGCTCCAACACCAACATCATTCACGAACTCGGATGAAAAGAGATCGTGTGTTGCCAAAGGAAAAGAGCCTGTTAAAGGTTTCAATGCCTCAGTCCTTTCCAGTTCTCTTGCAACAATGCCGTCCTGTGAGGAGCCCATGGTTCTTAAGAACAAGGCTCCTAGATGGCATGAACAGTTACAATGCTGGTGCCTTAATTTTAAAGGTCGTGTCACAGTAGCATCAGTTAAGAATTTTCAGCTTGTTGCAGCTGTTGATCCTTCACATAATGTGTCGATTGCGGAGCAAGAAAAAGTAATTTTACAGTTTGGAAAAATTGGGAAAGACATTTTTACTATGGATTATCGCTACCCACTCTCTGCCTTTCAAGCCTTTGCACTCTGCTTAAGCAGCTTTGACACCAAACCAGCATGTGAATGACCAGCCTCAATATGGTGGGAGACACCCAGCCTCTGTCTATTAAGTGTCTTAAGCTTGTCTATTGAAATGTTGTGGGCATCTGTTCAGGATTGAGAATCTCTCATGCTTAACTTGTTTATCTTCCAGAAGCTTTGCTTAGAAATTTTTGTTTTAAAAAGTGCCATGTATTATACCAAAGTCGGAAAGTGTGGCTTCGTGTATTTATTTTTCTTGTCAGTTTGTATCAGATATGTACAATAACCTATGTAGTAATATGTTCATCTAATTGAGTTGTAGTTAGTCTTATTTCCATCCTTTTTTCCTATTCAGTATGTGGCTGCTAAATTTTGCCATTATTATCTTTTGCAACGACACTATGACAAAGAAAATGTCACTCCAAAAGTTTTTCTCCAGGTCTATAAAAATTGTTCATTTCATTATAAAACTTTACTTTTGAAACAATTTCTACCCGTTTAGTTCCTCTGTGATGTATGTTCTTCCACTGCCACTTAGAACTGCATTCTGGCTGTGGACATGAACAACATTATAGGTAGATGGACCACAAGCGGACCAAACTATTCTTCCTCCACCCAAGGATCTTCCAAGAAGCTAACTAGCATATGAAAGGACCTAACATGGCCCATGTCAAAATTGTACAATCTATTCTTATGCTGAATCTAAGTGTAATGGTATGTTCTGAGATCGTAGGAATCGCTCGGGACAGGGATGGTGACAAAATGTAAAGGAAAACACAGAAAAAGAAGAGACATTGGACAAGATTAAACATAAGAATTGGTTTTGAATGTGTCAATGAAACCCAAATTGCAATAAGATCTCCCCAGAGCTACAAATAAGCTGGTGCTTTACATCATTATCTGTTCATCAGATTCTAACTTATACAAGTGTTTCAATTCTTCCATGTGGTTCTAACTTCTAATGCACATGTCTTTGTTAAAATTGAGTTGACACTATCTTCACTCCACGTTATTGGAGACTACAAAAAGTGACTTAGAGATATGAATATAGACTACTGAGAGTTTGTGGTTTGGTGGATTGGCACCTGAAACAAATGTTCTTCCACTCCTTTACCAATGGACACCAAGTCGGTCTTTATTCATGTCATTCAACTATTCAAGTAATGGTTTTTATTTATAATAAATTGAATCATTACACTGAGATGGCCCTGAAAAATTCCTAAAATCAACAAATTTTGGAATGATAATCTCAAGCCAAGTAACATACTGTCAAACCAACCAATGGAAAAAAGGAAAAAAGACTAAAGACTCTGGTACATGTAAGTTCAATCAGAAATGAATGTAATGTCCCAAATCCCAGAACAAAAGTTAAAACCTAAAATCACAGAAATGAGTGATCATATGAGTTCATCTTGACTCTCCATTCTTTCACTTCTAATCCTAGTCTCTGAACTAGCTTTTAAGAAGACATAGCGAAAATGATGCAAACCAGCAGTATGATAGCCACCAAAATCCACACACAATAAACCCATTTGTTACGCTTCTTCTTCATCTGTTTAGCATAGAACAGATTATTAGTTCCACCACCAATATAGCTTCCAGCAGTGGCCACATTATGCTCAATATCATCGATCTTTTCACCTTGAGCTTCAACCAAAACAGCCATATCTAGGAACACCTGATGAAGTCTATTCAAACTCCTCTGAATATCCAACGCAGCTTCATGCCTCTCTTTATTCTCCATATACACTTCTGTTTTCCCCGCAAACATCTGAACATTCCCACTCCCTGAAACCATTTTTTCAATAACTTCCTCAGACGGAGCCTCTCCAGTAGCATTGTAGTACTTTCTCTTCAGATATTCTTTATAATCCAACATAATTTTCTCCCTCAGTGCTTGAAAATCATTCATTATCTCCCTCAACTTGATCCGCAGCCCATTTGTGACCACACACCTAGTCCTATCAACTGCACTACCTTCTTTAAAGGCCACTGACAATTTACGATTCGCAGCATTGGATTTATCAAGTGATTCAAGCCTGAGCTTTACTATTTTGGCTACCTGAAGAACCGACAAAACATCAGAGTCCATACGATCCCTAATTCCGCGAAGAAGCTTAGCGCTGTGAGCTGATTTGGCCTCTTGGTTCAGGTTTTGAAGATCAAGAAGCAGATTATTAATCTCTGTCATTGCTTTCTTGATTGCCTCAACTTCTTGAAAAAATGCTGATAAATTGTCTTCATCTCTAGGACTAAGTTGACCTTTTTCCAAATCTTTCGGAGTCTGAAGATCATCATCCATCCGGGCTTGTTTCTTTAATTCCACATAACTTAAAAACGACTTTGACATCAAATCATTCATTCTTGCAACAAAGATTGCACAACCAAACTACAAAAACAATCAAGAATATCATTCCATCAGTCATGCTAATTCTTTGTAATTCAACTTGTGTGTGTGTGTGTGTGCATGCACATATTATACATAAGGGAGATCAAGAAACAGAACCAACTTACCCTTTATATGGATATGAGGGAAAATCAAGAATCTGGTTGAAAATTTACAACCCTGAAATCTGAAACAGAAAAAACAAGTATATAAAATTAGCCATATATTACAAACCCATGTTTTTTTTTGTGTGTATGTGTATGTGAGAGAGAGAGGGAGGGAGAGAGAGAGAGAGAGATAGAGAGAGAGAGAGGGAGAGAGAGCGAGAGAGAGAGCGAGAGAGAGAGAGGGAGAGGGAGAGGGAGGGAGAGGGGGAGAGGGAGATGGTTGCAAATTCAAGAAAAGGGCCAAAAGTAAGTTGATAACATACATCAAAACAAGTGTTATGAAGAGAGAAAGATTAAGCAAGATTGAATGATACCTTGAAATAAAAATTCAGTAGAATTTTTTGTACTCTCTTCTCTCTGAAGAAGAAGGAAGTTGAAAATCAAGAGAAGAGAGTTTGGAGAGAAAGACAGAGAGAGACTCTTGATTGAAATTTGATTCAGGGAGTAGAGGAGGGTTATCAGATAATGTATGTATATATACCATCATCATCTGTGCGTGTGTGTGTATAAGTTTGAAGTTTCAGTTTGTTTCTTGGCAGTAGCCGTTACTATGCAACAAATTGCCGCTTAAGTCGGTTTAAGAGCCTGTCCCCTTCAAAGTAATCATTAAAACATGATTTATGATCTAGAAACTGTTACATTTCAATGGGTAAAAAAATTTTAAATCGTGGAAAATATCACGTTACAATGAAAAATGATAAATTAGGAATCTGCATTTAATTGGGTTTTGAACGGAAATTATATTAGTAAAATAAATTTAACTTGAAATATTTTATGTGCATAATGTGTATATAAAATGTTCGAAAAATTTGGTATTCTGCCAATTCAATAAAATTCTTGGCTTTTATGAAAGAATAAAATTCTGGGATTGTTAATTACTTGTTTGATTTATTCAATAATATGTTTGATTTATTCTCATATTATGATTTTCAGTACGCAATTAAACAATTTTGTGATGTTTTGGCATTTTATTCAAAATCATGTCGAAATGAGAGTGCTGGCTAGTTCTGAAACTTTCCTATTGACCTATAATGATGTTTTGAGTTAAATTTTACTGTTATCACTTGTCAGTTTCCATGTTGTGCAACGGTGAAACCTAAAAGGGGTTTAAAAGGTGCAGGCATGGTGTGCAAAACCCATCACAAGGGTGGGTAAAAGGGTGTTATTGAAAAATGCAGCTCAATTTATCCCTAGTTATTTTATGACATGCTTTTTTATTATCAAGGATGTTGTGTCAGGAGATTGAGAGATTGTTTAACAAATATTGGTGGAAATCAGGAAATGGTGAGGAAGGATGTTCAGTGGCAGTCCTGGGAGTCAATGAGCATGTCCAAGAGTCGAGGGAGATTAGGTTTTCGGGGTCTATAGGGAAGCAAGTGTGGAGGTGTGTGAACAGTCCCAATCTGTTGGTATCTAGAGTGCTGAAAGCTAAATATTTTCCTCAATCAAGCTTGTTAAATGCTGGTAAAGGAAATAATTCAAGTTCAGTTTAAGGGGGCTTATGGCAGGTCAAAGAGATGTTAAAAGATGGCCATCTATAGATGGGTAGTGGGGAATGGTGCGGCTATCATTGCCACTAGAGATCATTGGCTAAGAGACAACAAATTTCACCGTGGAATATTTTCATGGTTATGCTGGGAGGTCTGAACTTGTCAGTTCGTTATTTTATCCGGGAACTAAGACCAGGAATGAGCAAAAGATTCAACAATTGTTCATAGATATTGATGCTAAAGTTATTCTGGCAACTAGAGTGCCGCAATATGAAGTTGAAGATAAAATAATTTGGTCCAGTTCAAAAGATGGAATATACACTGTGAAAGCTAGGTACAAATTTTGGCATGAAAGGAATATTGACAACTCTGCAATTCCTCAGTCGATTGGCTGGAGGAAAATTTGGCATTTGATACTCCCACACAAGTTCAAAATCTTCATTTGGCGGTTTTGTCGTAACAATTTGCCTGTGCAAGTGAGATTAAGAGGTAAAGACATCCCAATACCAATTATATGCCCAATGTGTAATGTTGAGATCGAACATCTAAGCCATGTTTTCTTTGAATGCATTTTTGCGAGAAGTTGCTGGCAAAGTGTAAGTCTAATGTATGACACTAGTGAGATGTATGAAGCAAATGTCTGGCTCTTGCAAAAATTAGAAGTGGTGCCTCAGAGTGAAATTGTGCAGGTGTGTATTGTTTTGTATGGTATATGGTACTGGCGCAACAAGCAACAAGTTTGAAAATACAGCAACAAGTTTGAAAATTTGAAGGGAGATTCTATCAAAAACAAAGAGGTGAAGATGACCAACGGGGGAATCAAGAAGTTTCACAAGGGGGCAAGAACATCAGATATGGACAAGCAAGAGAAACGGAGATCACTATGGAATTTATTTTCTCTCATGCTAATCTGGTTGATGAAGAAATACTGAAAGGAGTAGTTTATAACCAAGATAGAGATATTTCACTGGCCTTGATCCAGATTCATGATAGGAGTTTAAACAAGGTAAGAACAGGGGCCCATGCTAGATATACCAAAGTAGCTACACCAATGGGAGAATCTCAGAAGAAATATGAGGGATTAAGCAACAAAAAAGAATCTTTTGCAGAGATAGTCAAGAAACCTACCCCTCATAGGTTAGTTAGAGAGTCAAAGTTTGGTATCTCTAAAAAAAATTCCTATGGAAAGCTACAGAAGAAGCTCTTTGTGACAAATTTAAGTGAAGATACTTCAGTCCCAATTATATGGAAAACATTCAAGCAATATGGTCAGATTTCATATATTATACTACCAACTAAAAGAGACAGATTTGGTAAAAGATTTGGTTTTGTCTTAGCAAAAAGCTTTGAGGAAGCCTCAAAAATTCTGAGGGCAGTTGATAAGATCACGTTTAATGGAGAGCATATCAGATTAAATTGGGCGCTCAAAACTCCCTCTAACAAGAAGGCACCAGTGTTTACTAAAACGAAGGGGAGCAAGGTTAACTACAAGAAAGGTATTTTAAAAGATACCCAAGGTGCTCAGAAGAATAAAATGTTAAATCAAAACTTTTCTTCTGATAAGATGCCAGATGTGGATGACGATATTTTAGATCTGGCTGTGGATACTAAATGTGAGACTTTGATAGACCTTAGTTTCACAGTTCATACTACTGAAGATTTTAATCTATACTATTTTAAAGAAGCAGTGCTTTCTGTTGGTTGGAGCTTCACTAAATTATTCAATTTGGGGAAAGCATGCTTTCTGTTAACTTTTGAAGATGTTGATACGATACAATCGTTAAACTGGAAAGATCTGGAGGTATGGATTAAAGAGTATTCAAAAACGGTTTTGGAAGACTTAATTGTTCCTAGAGTGGCCAAGATATCAGTTTTGGGCTTGCCGTTCATTGTGGCTTCGGAAAAAGTTATGCAAGATCTAATTGGCACGGCATGTTCAGTCTTGGGGTTTAACCTTAATCCATCAGAATGGAACCAATTTCCGAGCATTTCAGTATGTATAGCTACTAAAAGTATGGAGAGAATAGAGATGAAACAGAGAGTGAAGATTCAGAACAATATTTTCGAAGTTGAGCTATGGGAAGATTATCGAGAGGTTTGGAACAAAGATCTTCATCACTTAGTAGGTGGTTTATCAAAGTTAGAAGGAGAGAGAAATTATTCTTACCCTTCTAATGAAGATGAACAACAAGAGACAAATTTTATGGAAGATGTAGAAGTGGAACATGCAAGACCTCAGGAAGTATCTGATTCAAGTGATGCTTTTGATATTAATCCTGACATTCAGGAAATGTCTATCAGACAAGAGAGTGGAAAATTGGTGTAATAATAATTCAGAGCGAGAGGTTAATACTGAAGAAGTAGTTCCCTTGCTAGAACTAGAACAAACTCCCCAGTTGGGTATACAACCAAGTATAAGAGATAACAGATCAACGGCAGAAAATGAGTCAGAGATTAGTGCATCCAAGGAAGAAAATCAGTATATTTCACGCAGAGTTAATGAAGGAAAATCATTAAAGAAAGCCGGAAGTACAAGTTAGTTGAATAAGGGTGGTGGTACTCAAAGGTTAAAATGCAAAAGTCGCGATCAAAAGAGTTTTTTTAAGAAAAAATTGTTGCTCTCTAAACGCAATAATCAAAAGAGAAATCCTGTCCTTCATGCAATGAAAGTGGACAATAGAAAATTGGATGCAGAGGAGATTATGGAGCTTAGTAAAAACATGGGGCTGGAACCATTCTTCTCAGATAATGATACATTGACAATCATTATGAGCAGAATTAAGAAGATTTGAGTCTCTGGATCTTATTTGAGTTGTCTTCTAGTTTCGTGAATAATTTGATTCTTGTAAATTGGAATGTAAGAGGGACTAATAATCAAATAGCCTTGTCTAACATCAGCCGGTTAGTTAGAGAGTCTGGAGCTAATATTCTCTTTCTGCAAGAAACCAAATGCAAAGAGTGGAATACCACTATGACTCATGCGTGTTGGAATTCTAGTCATATTGATTGGATATCAGTAAACTCCATAGGTGCTGTTGGGGGTTTGTTAGTTGCTTGGGACAAACAGTTCATAGACATCACACAGATGGAGAGTTCCCAACAGTGGTTATGGTGTAAAGGGAAAATATTTTCTGGAGAAGTAATAAATTTGGTCAATGTCTACGGGCCTCATGATACTGAAGAGAAAAAAACCTTTTGGGATGATTTGAGACGGATTTACTGTTCTCTAGATTCTGAGCCCGTGTGCATGATAGGTGATTTCAACAACATTAGGAGTGAGAAGGACAGGGCAAATTGTGCTTATAATAGTAGAGACTCAGTTCAGTTTAATGATTTCATGGAAGAGTTGGGGTTATTTGAAATCACAGGGGCATCCTTTAATTTACTTGGTTTGGACCAAACAATAAGAAAAGTTATCTGGACAGAGTTATAGTGAACGAATGGTGGCTAGCAAACAACGAGTGAAATGTTAAAGCAGGGCATAGAAAGAATTCTGATCATAGCCCCTTGATTCTTTCCAGTAAGGTGACAAACTGGGGGCCAAAACCATTCAAAGCATTTGATAATTGGATGAAAAGAGAGGAGGTCAATGCAGTTATGAACAGGGTCATTTTAAATAGTAAGCATAGATCTTGGTTTGGCTTGATGAAAGAAATTAAGCTAGGTATTAAAGCATGGGAAAAAGTTAACAGCAGCCTCAAGGAAAATGATATCAAAATTCTTGAGGATAAACTTCATAAGTTGGATCAACAAGACGTAAATAATGAAGAAAAAGTGAGAGTCTTTGGAAATCTTCAAGATGCATATCAAAGCAACATGTCTCAACTGAAACAAAAAGCTAGACTTAAGTGGGATTTGGAAGGTGACAATAACACTCGATTTTTTCATAAAGCTATTCAAGCCAGGAGATGTAGAAATCGGATTAACAAGATCAACAAAAATGAGAGGCTGATAATTGAACCTTCAGAGATCAGAAATACGATCTTCCAAGATTTTAAAGAGTTTTATTGTTCTCTAGAAGGACATACCCCGTTTTCCTTATCCAGGTTAAACTGGGATTTTGTCAGTGCTGAAGACTATAGTTTTATGACGAGACAATTTACAATGGAAGAAATATGGTTTGCTCTTCAAGAAACAGACTCATGCAAAGCTCCGGGGCCAGATAGTTTTAATGCAGGGTGGATAAAGAAGTTATGGCCTCAAATATCAGGTAAAATCCTTGATTTCTTTAAAGAGTTTCATAATTCAGCATCAATCCCTCGTGGTGCCAACTCTTCTTTCATTGTTTTAATCCCTAAGAAGAAGGATTCGATAGGCATAGGAGATTTCAGACCTATCAGCCTAATTAATTCCTCCTTTAAATTATTACTTAAAGTGCTTGCAAACCGACTAAAAGTGTGCTTGGTAAGATTATCTCTGAGGAGCAAACAGCTTTTATCAAGGGGTGAAATATCAACGAGAGTATCTTCTTTGTGAATGAAGTTGTTCATTCTATGAAGATCAATAAGACTTCTCTAAGGCATACGATTCAATAGATTGGTCTTGTCTTCTCCATATTATGGAGTGTATTAAGCTTGATTCAAAATGGATTAACTGGATCAGAGCTACGTTGGAGACAAGCAGAATGTCTATTCTAGTTAATGGAAGTCCTACGGAGGAATTTTCTCCAAAAAGAGGAATTAGGCAAGGAGATCCTCTAGCTCCTTACCTTTTTCTTCTGATAGGAGAAGTTTTGGCAAAACTCTTGGATAGAGATCTAGACTTGGGTGTGTTTCAAGGTATTAATTTTCAGTTCCATTCAGGTACGATCTCCCACTCTCAGTATGCTGATGACACGGTTATATTTATTAAAAATTCGAGAGATTCGGTTAAAGGGTTGAAGAAGATTTTGCTTCTGTTCCAAGCGATAACAAGGTTATCGATTAACTTCTCTAAAAGTCAGCTGTTTCATGCTCTAAATGATAAAAGTAGTTTAGAGACAGGTAAAGAGACTTTTGAGTGCCAAACGAGAGTTTTACCGTTCAAGTATTTAGGTGACTGGGTTGGTATGAATAGTAAAACGACTGTGAAGTGGAGGTCTCTAGTGCAACAAATGCAATCAAAACTGCAGAGCTGGAAATGCAACAATTTAAACATGGCTGGGAGAATGATACTGATCAAAGCATGCCTGGAGAGTATTCCAATCTTTTGGTTTAGCCTTCATAAAATTCCGAAATCAATCATCAAGAAACTGGAGATAATCAGAAGAAATTTTTTTTGGGGTGAAGTTAGAGATGCAGAATACTCTGTA
>PHNY01116115.1:0-15835 GCA_003724115.2 Anethum foeniculum | reverse complement strand
TTCTATTCCAAGAAGCTCAGTTTGATAGTAACTTGGTGATCCTATTGGTAAAGAGAGAATCTATGTACATTGGTATCAATCATGATTGGCTGGATATTAAATTGGCAAGCTTGTGGAACACAGATCCGATTACAGCAATTGAACATTTCTCATCAAGAAAGAGAAGAAGTTTCCTATCATGTTTGTTCGAAAATTATGTTTTAGTAGGCTTCAGTGACGGAGCTTGGCAAAGTACTAGTGGTAAAGGTGGCTTAGGAGGTATTATACTCTTTAATTCCTCAGTTATTTTCACTTGTTCAGGTCCAATTTCAGTTAATAATGCTTTGGAGGCAGAAATTAAGGCATGCAAGCTGGTATGGCAAAATATGAGAGTTTATGAAAAATCTAAACCAGTGGCTCTATGCATGGACTCTAAAAACATTTTGGAAATGTTTGACAAAGCTAAAGCTGGGGTCACAGATAACAGGAAAGGTTTTGAGACGATAAAAGATCTTTGTTCCCAATTTAATAACTTTAAAATCTTTTATGTAAACAGATCTTGGAATAAAGAAGATGATTTATTGGCCAAACAAGGCATTCAAAGAGATAACATCATTAAGGGATGGTTTTAGTTTCAAAATTATTCACTTTGCAGAGGTTACAAAGCTTTTTAGATAATATTTGGAGATTCTGTAGAGAGAGAAAAGGCAACTTTTCAGACTTTGGCTTACCCGAGATAACGAGATTGAGCAGTTTAAAATATTTGTTGGACTGCTGTTGTTTCTGCAAGGAGACAAAATCTCTGACACAGCCGTTATGCTTTGGGGAAGTGAAAATCCTTTCTTGGATTCTATAAGAGACTGCATGGGAACCATGCAGAAATACATTGGGAATTGTATTGATATAGCATGCATACTCTGGTATAACAAGTATTTAAGAAGAGCATTATCACATGTAGCTCTTCACAAACTTCCCTTATTTTTGTTGCTCTTATTCACCTTGCCTCCTTCACTTCTATATTGTTTCTCAATGGCTTTGCTGAACTGGGTTCCTCCTCCAGTTAGTAAGCTAAAAATTAATGTGCATGCAGCTACCTTCCACCAATCGATGGCAAATGGCAACACAGTAGGTATATGGGTGGTTCTACGAACTTCTGAAGGTAACCTACTCAACTGCATTGCTGGTACTATCCCAGGCATTACCTCTCTGGGTGCACAACTTTGGGCTGTTCAAATAGGTTTGAGAAGGGCTTATGTAGAGGGAGCTAAGTCAGTCATCATTGAGACTGACAACATCCAAGCATTTGGAGCCATTCAATTTGCTTACTTGCATCAATATCCGGAGTATGAGGATCTAATTCATCAGATTGTGACAAGGATCAGAGACCCTAATTGGGAGTGTTCTTTTAGATTTGTGTACTCTGTGAGAAACTTCATTGCTTCTTACCTCTCATTGCTTGGTGGTGAGCTCTTTTGCAGGTTATACCTGTTCTTTGAGCCTATTGTCAGGATGTCTGAAATCATGCACTTAGATATGGGGTTGGGTCCTCAAGCCCCTCAATTCATGGAGGCCTCTATGGTACAAGAGGAGTGGGAAGCTTTTGATGACCTGATGGCTAATGTAGCAGGTGCTTTGGCAAATGCATTCATGGAAAACTTGGTTCTTCAAGGACCAGGTATTCATCAAGAGGAGCCTCAAATGCAAGATGTGGTGTTTGAAGATGAGATTTTGCTGGATTCAGAAGAAGAGGATGGGGATCTCTTTGAGATTTTCTGAAGATCTTTCTCAGCCCTAGATTTGGTCTTTAGTTCTATCAGTTTGCATGGTTTTAGTTTTTATTAGTCTAAGTGTCTGTTTAGTCCTGTTTGTGTCTGTTTTGCTTAGCAGCTGGCTTGTTTGGCTGCTTTGCTCTTTCTTTTCTAGTTTCCTATCGTTGGCCAGCTGGGTCTACTCCTTTGTACTAGTTGAACTCCTACTACAACTGGAGGTTTATTAATGAATATGGTCTTTCAAAAAAAAAACAAGGAAGTTTGCTATGGATTGCAGCAGAAGGATGGTTCATGAGTGGAAGGAAGCCAAGGCTAAAGGAGTGTTAAAAGAAACAGTTCATAGACCTCACACAGTCTGCAATTTGAGGAAATGGATAGCACCTCCTGTTGGGGAACATAATGTTAATGTTGATGTTTCGTGGTTTCCAGGGGCTGAAGTTTTCACTATAGGCATGGTACTGCGTGATCATCTGGGGTCCTTTATAGAAGGCCGAAATGACCTTTCATCAAGCAGGAGAGGTACTAGAAGCGGAAACTCTGGGTATAAGGGAAGCTCTCTCATGGGTAAAGAATATGAACTTTAGAAAGGTAACGGTGGAGTCGGATTCATTAGTAGCAGTCAATGCAATCAACGGCCAAAATAAGTCTCTTTTAGAGGTTGCTCACTTTATTGATCATTGTAGACTTTTGCTTCAGAAGTTGCCAGGGGTTAGTGTCACTTTTGCTCGACAGCAAGCTAACGAGGTAGCTCATGGATTAGCTAAGATGCCTTGTTCGATTAATTGCTTTGTCATTTTCATGTCTCCTCCTACATATTTGGTGGAGATTTGTAACTCTGATATTTCTTGAATGAATTCCTTTTAGTTCAAAAAGAAAAAAGTGTATTGATTTATCAACAGAATGCAATATCTAAAAGCGACCACAGAATGAAGAACCCAAAAATACTCTTTGCTTCCATAACCTCAGTCCTCGTACAACAGTCACTATTANACTTGATCATGGTCAAGATTTGCTTACGTGTCGTCTACCCTTCTACATCCTAGTGAGATATACTCGTGTATATCTTACCCTTCCCGTCTAGTACAGTCTGTGTATATCTCACCTCCTCTCTACTACCGAGTTGTGGATCGTACATTTGGCTTCACTTTTGTGAACCTTAACCCTTGCTATAATCATCATATTAAGATACAAAGCTACTGTGAGAACATTAATGATCATTGTTGAGGGATTAGAGCAATAATCCTTATGCCATAATTCATGTATACAACCTTGATTGCAGGCTTCCAACCAACAAGTCGTAAAGTTTTTCCCTGAAAGCAACATCCACTTGCTTCAAAATGATTATCACGCCTAATAATAGTTTGTGTAAAATGAACATTATCCAGGAACCTCTACAAAATATACAGATCAACTCATCTGGTCAATATTTTTTTTTTAAAAAAAAAGTAAAAAAGTATCGAATATGGAAGGAAGATCGAACGCGAAGGTTTGCATTATTCCTCTTTCCTTAATTGAATTACAGAGGCCAGTAATCTGAACGTGACATGCACATTTATAATAGCTGTTTATAACTGTTCAAAATTCTACACAACAGCTTAAGATGACACCAGTAGGTATTTGAAGTTTATACCATCTCCACAAATTTGTGAAAAAATAACCTTCTGGACAAACAAAGTATGGTTCTATGACTGCCCTTCAGGTCCCTGTTCAAACATATTTACTATTCTAGCTGTTGTATCTTCGCCTTCTCAAAACAAGTCTTTTATGCATCCTGGAATGTAGCTTGTCTCCACCGAATAAGAACTTAGATTAGCAACTTCAACCTGAGAAGAAACAATTATATCATTTGACATGTTAACAATACCAATGGTCTAACTATCAAATTTGTTCTTTTTTTCTTTCAAACAAAATTAAGTATTTAAGTTTTTTTATTCAAAACAAAAAAATTTAAAGAATGACGCGCGCGCGCGCACACACACACACCTTAAACTATGTAAAAAAAGACAATCAACGGGAGTATGAAAATTGAATCTTATATGAAATATATTAATATGCAACCGCATAAATACAAACATAGTATAAAAATCAGTTTAAGTTTCTAACCTGTCATAAGCAGCAACCCCGCCATATACTAACTTACTAATTTGTAAAAAAATCATCCGCCAGTGTTGGCCAAAATGACCAATATTCGCCAAGAAAAACATTCAAAACAATGGTATTTAGCTTTCAATGAGAAAGAAAGGTTAACAAGGAAATATTAAGGGTTCCAAATGGTGCAATGAGAATGCAGACAGCCAAAGAGGGTGTCTGGGTCTTGGATGGCGTTTTCAGTAGGTGATGATAAGGAACATGAACATATACATATGTATTGAAGAAGGCTTGAATATGTAAAGTTCTACATTTGTTTAACGGTGTCCAAACACTCATCCAAAAAACTCTGCAGCTGAGAGGAATACAGAGTAGGATAAGTCCGGTAATGGTCTACATGAGGGGATGACTTAAAGTTAAAAGAGTGCACTGTTCTCCCCATTTCTTTCTGTTCCTCTATAAACAACTCTACGGACTGATATGGTATGACTCTGTCATCTGAACTATATAGGTAAAGTTGTGGACAAGGAGGCTGGTTTTTTGAGAGGACAGATATAATCTTCGTCAACCTCCTGAACAACATAAGAACTATGTTACTATATTTAACTTCACAGTCAGTTCAGTATAGCCTATGAAGAATCAAGATTGCACAATTTTAAAGTTGGAAAGGAGAATACCAAATAAGGGAAAGTCTTACTGAATTAAATCAGGTGTGTTCAGAAGAAAGGAGAATAGCTTCTCCAGTAGTAATAGGAGGACAACTTCAACTAAAAGAGGTTCTTTTGGTCCCAACTTTGACACATTCGTTTCACTTTCTACTGCATTGTCTTCTCCAGCCTCAACTGATGGATATGCTGCAGAACTACGTTTTTTCAGCAATGCAGCAGCAAATCCAGCCGCCCATACCTACCAAGATTCATGTGAAACTAATCAAAATTCCACACTTCAGCTCACCGTTGGTCAAAATATAGTGGTTTTGAAAGTATATGACAAAACAAAAGGTCGAACTGAACTTCGTAAGCAGAAAAAAAAAATCAATAATTACTACCAATACAAACTTCCAATCAATAACTGCCCTGTTCCAATCAATAACTGCCCTGTTGTAAGTTAAACCTGCCCTGATAATAAATTAGATAACAATCTATACACTATATTGTCCGTTCTAATTGCTTGATGACAACTTAATAACAATCTATACACCACTTTTTTATATAGTAAATTAGATAATTCTGTCAAGTTCTGACTGTATGACAAAGAAAATAATATGACAGTTTTTCATCGAGGGCAGCAAATACTTTCTTTCAACCCATTTTTCCCCAGAAACAGGTGAAAGCATGTTAATAAAGACAACTTTTAAACTACAAGGGAAACAATTAGAGAGCACAGAGCTTGAGCTGACTAACAGTAATGAACTGCACCCCAAAATTTAAACTAAAACTAGTCATCAAATCCGATGCAAACTATAGCAGCTAGATAAGACATAAAAAGAAATCAAAACAAAGTTACTGACCTTAGGATCTATATTAGGATCACCTCCCGAATCAAAAACACACCCTTTTATCTTGTCCAGTATATCAGGTCTACCTTGAAGATGATCAAGAATTGCACCGTATCTGTTATAAAATAAACTATCCATTAATGGTGCCAGACCACAAATACAATCATTTCTTGAACTCAAACTCTATAACAAGTATTCCTCACACAATACTCAAATTCCATAAACAACACACTAGTAGTTAGCCCTGAATTTAATCGGTAACGTCTAAACATATACTAACAAACAACATAATTGATCATATCATAACGCAATCACTACTGAACTAACAATGAAGATTAACACATTGTAACACAACATAACACACAGCATAAAACTTTACAACGGTGAATCAAACCTACGCAAGCCAACCAGTATTGCTAAAAGTGTGAAACATCAAGAACCGTTCCCTCCCATCTTTTTCT
This sequence comes from Anethum foeniculum, assembly GCA_003724115.2. NCBI lineage: Eukaryota > Viridiplantae > Streptophyta > Magnoliopsida > Apiales > Apiaceae > Anethum > Anethum foeniculum. Next base: position 10,040 of record PHNY01116115.1, on the reverse strand, counting down.
TTCTCCGATAACCAATCCGACATCTCGACAACTAAACCCGAAATCCTCTGCAAGAAAGTCCTCCCAAGATCAACAGAAAGCATATCTCTAACAGGAGCAACAAAACTAACAGCTTGAATCCCTCTTGATTCATACAATTCAGCATACCTCCTCATATGTTTCCGTTTCGAACCGAGCCAACCTAACAACACAACAGTAAAAATTGGATCTTTATAATGACCACTATTAGTATTATCTATAAGGCCATTATTAAAGTTGAAGTTTTTGTGGGGCGGGTTGTTTTGGAAAGGGGAAGTGATTCGGGCAAATGGGTCGGGTTGAGAAATGGGGGTTGAGGGGTGTGAGAGTGAGAGGGAGTGAAGAAAGGTGAGAGCTTTAGAAAGATTTGAGTTTGGGAATGAGGAGTGAAAGAGAGTGGGATTGTGAAGATGGGAATGGATTGGTGGGGATTTGAGGGAATGGAATAGGGGGAGAATGGAATTGGGGAGGTGGGGATTGGAGGGGTTCAAGATTCTGATTGAAGGTTTCATTTTGGGGGAACGAAGAAGGAGATGTTTGAGGAAGACAATTTGATTTGGTTCTGTGAATTGTTTGGTTTTGTACTTTTTTTCAAGAGACTGGCATAGCATATGCTGGTACTACTTTTTTGAAAATAAGCTAAAGCAAACACTAATAATTCAAATTTGTAGTCTTTGAATTAACAAAAAAAGAAGGAAACTTTGTGTTCTTTATTGTTTTGAGTCATGTTCTCGTAAATACATAATTTCAAATATTTTGGTTTGAATTTATCTTTGTTGAATTTAAAATCGCGATTTTTTACAAAGAAGGGTCCGGTAATGTTGGACTGCTATTTTGGTAACGTATTTGTTGTACCTTGTGGTGTATAAAATTTTAGTAAATACGAACTTTGTTTGCAGGTGCAACATACCTGAATTATGTAAAAGATACAATGTCCATGCTATTGACTAGTTAGGATTTAGTGAGGTTGTTGAGTTCTTTGAAGGAGATAGTGAAAGAACCAAGTGATGTAGCTGAAAATAGGTAAACTCCTGCTAATAATCATCACTCACTTTCTTTTCAAGTATAGAGTATCCATTTCATTGACCATTGTACTTGAGTCAAGGAGCAATATCATTCTCTAACTAGGCATTTAGCATGTATATATTCCGAGACCCAAGGGTCATAAATTTGTTCCTTTGATTCTTTAACATGACTAAAATTTTAAGTCTGGGAGGATTTACTGCATTAGCAAAGCAGAAGCATTGCTGGAATTTAGCAAAAAAAAATAAAAATTGCTGGAACAAGTTGTGGGAGTTGCATTGCTGAACTATGCAGGACAGTTCCAGATCCTATTAGAGAGACCATTGAGCCTAAAGATTCAGCTTTGCGAAATATCATCCTGTAGCCACTAATAGGAGCTGGGAGTAACTTTCAGCATCTTGTTCTTGGATTTTTGTCTGACAAGCCAAACAACCAGCTCGTATCGTATCTGTTTAATGTTCAATTATCTGAATTTTACAGGAAATTTTTGATTGACACACAGATTCATTCTATAGGTAACAATTCAAAATGTATATTGATAACATCAAATCCTACCTGGTTAGAAAAGGATACATCAAAGGTGCTGTAATGTGCTTTACCGCTGTTTTCTGTTTTAAAAAATGACAGGCACCAAGTTCCGATTAGTAAACAGTAAGCACCATTTTGAGCCTCACAGTCCTAAAGTTTTGATAGGTCTTCACAGTGTAACAAAAATGAAAATCTTTAAGGTACTTCAGAGTTCTAAAAAGAAGGTGATCAGATACAGATAAATTCTATATACAATTAAGATCCATCATTGTTGCTATAGCTTAGTACTATATAAGTATTTCTATTCCACATTCTGGCGATTGCTGAGTTAACCATTAGCTGCAGTTCTCCATTTCTTATAATGGTCGATCTTACGAGTTTAAATAAGCTCGCACCATATCACTTGGACTTAACAAAAAAAAAACCAGGTAAAGGTGCTTAGGGCCAAAAGTACAAGAACTATACTAATCAAACTCTGAAAACCAAATATTATCAACTCTTCCAATGTCTTTTAACTTTGTTAATATAATGATTAATACTGGCTACCATCACTTCTTGGTTATTAACTTATTTGTCGAATACTCCCAAAATCTTATTAACAACGATAAAATTTATAGTTCTGGAATTAAAATCTACGGAATGGGGTCTCATTAGGCTTATTTCTTGTCAGCGACAAGCTGAGAAAATATTTAAAAGATGATCACACACGTCCATTCCTTCAAATACCTTTGTCTGGTAACCGCCAAGACAAAATCCCATGCATGTATATACAAGTCTTTACTCTTTATAAACGTATGAAGAATAGACAAAGAAAGGAGTTTCCAATGAATAATACTTTGGAAATAACTTGAAAGTTGGTGTATAAATGACAGCACTATTATTACTTTAATTTGGCTGTAGAAGATTCTTCATCTTTGTTAGCAATGAACTCATCGTCTTCTCCGATGCCTTTGCTTCAGATTTATCGCCTCCTCACGTTTAAGTTGCATATCTGTTTCTTTTTTTCTCAATCTTGTTCTTTCTCAATTGTATACCTACCTTCTCATTTATGCCTTTTCGAGGCCCCACTTCATAGATTTACACATCTTGGCGTCAGCTAATATTGTTGGTGAACGATTTGTTTTATTCTTCAACCGATATTAGCCCGTTCAAATATACCTGTGCTTGATAGTTCTTTACTATCTGAATTGAAATTTGTTCAGCTGGAATATTAACAAGAAATGGAGAACCCGAAAAGATTGAGCAGAACGAATTCAAAAGCAACGCGCAGTGGGTATGAACCTTCTGACACGGAGACTGAATGGCAGGAGGAAACCCCCGGGGATGATCATGACAAGATGAATGGGGATGAAGATTTTCTAGTTTCAAATACGGGTGCTGATCAAGCAAGGAATTTCAGTTCTCTGAGACTTGGAAGACTCACTGCAAAGTTCGAACAAGAAGTTTCTTCTCCTGTTTCTTCGAAAGCAAGCCACGGTCTAAGAAGGCACAGTAAATCTCCATACAAGCCACAAAGAGATGAGGGTAATGCACTTCCTCTTCCTCCGGCTCGTAGAACTATTAGTCCCTTATTGTCTAGACCTACTTCTGAACTTCGTAAGAATGTTAGTCCATTTGCAAGAACTGAAGTTCGTAGCAATGTGAGTCCCTTTGCTAGAACTGAAGTTCGTAAAAATGCAAGTCCCTTTGCAAAAACTGAAAATCGTAATAATGGCAGTCCCTTTGCGAAAACTGAAATTCGTAATAATATTAGTCCCTTTGCAAAAACTGAGCATAGGAGGCATGTTTCTCCTTATAAATCTGTCAGAGAGAATCATGGTTTTAGGACGGATTCAATGGGTAGCTTAGATAGTAAGCAAATCCCCAGAGATTTGAATGACCACACAGGCAGGATAACTGGTAAGGTGAACTATAGCCATAGATCAGCTTCTGCTCCAAGACCGAGAGACAAAGATCAGCATATCAAATACAATCATGCAGAGCAGAAGAAACAAGGTCGAACACCCTCCCCATTAGCCAGAAATCCCTCTCCATTAGCAAGAAATTCCTCAGTAAAAGAAAGGGAAGCGAGCAATAAGAATACTCCATCAGTCGGTGAAATTAATGAAATCCTGGCAAATGCAAAGATCTCTAGAGGCCTGGTTGATGCTCCAATTATGGATAGCACAGACTCCATTTCACCAGGTGATATATTCTTTTCTCGTGAATATGGAGCTGTGACAATGCAAAAGATCATCTTCCCAAAGAATGGCGGCTTTGAAGGCAGCCTCAGCCCAAAGCCACAGAGGCCAATGGAAAATTTGCATAGTCCACGTCAACGTAACAAAACAAACGGAACGTCTAACGTTAATTTTCAGAGGAATTCATCTAGCAATGGTTTAACACGAAATAGTTCTTCAGTTACTAGTTCTGCAGTAAGCAGACAGAGTAGTAATTTGAGCGATGCTAGCGAAAGGACAAATGGTACTGCAATGAAATTTGCAGTTAACAGAAAAAAGAAACAGACAGACACATGGTTTCCTTGCATTTCGGGATCTTGCCGGACCTCAAAGAAACCACCACAAGGAGAGAGAGCCTTTGATGAAGCCTCATTTATTGAAAAGGCTTTTGTTGTTGAAAGCCTACGACAGTTCTGGGCTGATAAGCATCAGCCTGCATCTTTGAACGGATTCGCCTGCCGCAAGCATGAAGCTCAGCTCCTCAAGAAACTTGTAAGTATCTCTTAGCATTCCTTACTTGTCTTGGACCATATCGATTATCGATTAAGGATTTCCAAGAACTTTTTCCTCCGGGAGACTTTTAATTTGCCAGTTGATATGTGGAGCTTTGCAGATTTATGCTATCTATAATGTATGCATATTGTTTCATTACTCAACTTTTATTAAGTGAGGGTTATTTGAAAATGACAAGGTTTCATGTCTTCTTATATTATTTTTTTTAGGTAGACCAGGACATCTGTCCACATATTCTCCTCAAGGGTCCTCCCGGCTCCGGAAAGAAAGCACTGACAATGGCTTATCTGCGCGAGATCTATGGAGAGCCTGCTAGTAATGTATATATACACTCCAATACCAACACCAACCATCTTCTTCTATTTACCCTCAGGATAGTATTACTGAACTTTACACCTCTTCTTTGTTTTGGCAGATAACGCATGAGAGAAGATATTTCCAGGTTCAGGTATGCAGGAACAGCACTCAATGTTTTTCTGCCTCAATTTATTAGGATAAGTAACTGCTGATTTAATTGGTTTTATTCCTACTCTAATCACTATTAGTGATTTAAATCAATCATTTGATTTTAAGCTTCTATGCTGAAGACCTGTGAATAACTTTTGCTACTTCCTAATTTACAATTAAGTTATATGCTGATCATTGGTGTCACCTTTCCCCTTATAAAAGGATTTCATTCCATGTCCAATTCATTTTAGCAGTTGATCTTTGATTAAGACATTTGTCACGAGTTTTGCTACATATAAAGTACTCAATTAAGTTCTTATCTTGGTTAAAAAGCTTATTGGCTATAGTAGCTATGAAGAGGCCAGAAACTGTTGACTTATGTTATCTAGAAAATATTAACACAAGAAATGTACATATACTAATCTTTGGACACAGAACTCTCACAAAATGAAAGAGCTCAACTAAGACTGGGTGTATAAACTGTATGCTTACATTTATTCCTACTATCTATTTTATCGTCTTAAGCTTCCTATTCTATTGACAGGAAACAAGGTCAATGCAAGTTTCTGTTCCTGTAACCTCCAGTGCTCATCATGTGGAGCTCAATGTGCACAAGGAACCTAATGCTAAATATGCATTAATGGCCTTAATTAAACAAATAAGTAGCAACCACTCAGTTACCCCTGAAATTAGCAATGTTAATTTTAAGGCAGATTATACAGGTTCACTTTTAACATATTCTTTTCTCTTATACGAGGCTACCAATTTTACAACTAACATAGTTTTGTGTTAATGATGACAGTATTGGTTCTTTATGATGTTGACAAAGCTGCGGAGAACATTCAACACTTGATTAAATGGATCATGGATTGCTACACTGATGTTTGTAAGCTGGTTCTCTGCTGTGAAGATGATTTTGACATACTTGAATCTGTAAAAACCCGCTGCAAAATAATCAAGGTTGATGCACCAGTAACTCATGAAGTAAGTTAACATTCAAATGTCATCGTTATCATTTCCCTTTGTAAAATATACTGCTACCATAGCCACGAGATTTAGTTATTGACTTTGTATGCAACCAGTTTCCTAATTAATCACAGTTCCAGGCTGAGAGCCTGAGACTGGTAGTACTTAAATTTGGAAAGTGAGGATTGACTTATGAATGTGAAGTATTAAGCACGGGTGACGTGAGGTAGCAGATGTAACCGTGTGTAACGATTTGAATCTGACAATATATTCAAAGAGGAAAATGGTGATTTGCTTCTCATGTAGAAAAGGAGTCTAATACAAAATGCAGATTAATAGAGAACCAGAGAGTTCTTTAATGTTAAGTAACTGTCGGAGCTTCACCATTCTAAATTATAGGTATCATATGCATGACTTTTGGATGTGTGTTACACTAAACTAAAGCAACACAGATGTCATATAACCCAAAAAAATTTCCATCTTCTCAGTGGTGAAAGAATTGGTTGCATATAGAACTAATAGAAGTATGGAGTATAGACATCTCAGAATCTTCAAATAAACCAACATTTAAAATTATCTCATATATTCTTTCATAATCGAGAGCACGGAAATATTCAGGTACATGTACTTTGTGTGGTTTATGAAACATCAGCAGACTTTAGCAAAAAAAGCAAAAAAAAAAAAAAAAAAGATCAGCAGACCTCTTTACAAATAACATTAATCAGGACAGTCTATTGCTCTTGTGAAAGGCTTCTGGACACTAAATGCTATTTTATCTAACACGTTGTGAAACTCATCTAATGCGTCACCTAATATTTTGGCAGATCATGGAAGTCCTTCTTCAGATAGCAGTAAAGGAAAACTTTGAGATATCAATGAGCTTTGCTGCTAAGATTTCTACAAAAGCTAAACAGAACTTGAGGAGAGCAATTATGGCCCTCGAAGCTTGCAAGGCACATAAGTAAGACTTAGAGGCATAGATGTTCTCTGTTTGTTCAATTATGAAAGTAGTTCTCACTTGACATGTCTTAAATTACATGCAGCTATCCTTTCGCTGAAGATCAGCCAATTCCCATGGGCTGGGAGGAAGTAGTAGTGGACCTTGCAGCAGAAATTTTGGCTGATCCAACTCCTAATAGGTACTCCTATAGTAATTTTATGTTTCCACCTGCGGTAAGAGGTAACAATTTCTCGCTTATATTCCTATGTATGCCCAGTGGTGCTCACAAAATAGTAGCAAAATGGTTAAAGCTACTTTTTTTTTGTTCATTTTTTCCTATAAGGGTTTCTTTATAATGTTAAACATGCCTGTCCTGACTATCCAAATTAGGACTAAGTTCAATATTTTGATGTTGGTCAAAAGTGCTAGCATGTAATGATCATTCTTGAATCTTAACTTTGTTCAGAATGTTATAGCTAGATTCAATTGTTCCAGTTTGAAGTGAATCTTCCTGTGTATAACTTACCATTGTATAGTAGTCGCTAAAAAGTTGCAGGAGCTAAAGATATTCAATTTGATATAGGATTAAACCATACATACTGTACAGAGCAAGTCATTTTCGTCAATTTTTTGAAAGTCTTCATTTCTTCAATTGCTCTAGTAACTGGAATTATTAACAATTCTATTTTAATTATTGGTCAGACTATTAAATGTACGTGGGAAGTTCCAGAGACTACTGGTGGATTTTGTTCATCCAAAATTAATTTTACAGGTAGTGATACATAAATTATCAGCTAAGTAACATATACTCTTATTATTTTGTGTTTTGTTATGTTTAATTATGATCTGAACATGCAGAAACTTATTGAAGAGTTCCTCAAGGTAGTTGGAGCTAATTTGAAAAGAGAACTTTATTACTGGCATGGTTATTATGTAAGTAATCATCCCTGTCTTTATTACGATGTCTTAATGACAACAATAGATTGATGGGTTCCATCTACAGGACAAGAGACTACCAATGGGAACGACTGCAGTGCTAAAATTAGAAGGTAACTTAAGTAAACAATTTTCTGTGATGTATTAGCACTAGAGTATTCATTAGCTAAACCAGGAATCTAGTATTTGTTATTGACGTATGCAACAAAGTTTTTTTCGGAAAATTACACATTTGCACTGACATCTGAATCATTGAAAGGACGCAATGATGACACTGATATTTGATCGACTCAATGGTGCAGAATTTGTAGCCAAGTTCATGAGCATACACAGGAAGAGTTCTTCTAATAATTAGCACTCTGCAGTTCACATTCAGATTGAAGTGCATCTGTTTCGGTGCTGATGCTTGTTTATATAACCTTGTGCTTCCTGAGATTGTATTCCAGTGTTAATACTTGTTTCTTGGTATAATTTACATGTTGGAAAGGTTTGCGTCCAGTATGTAGTTTGTTGTTGCCGCATAAATTTTGGAAGAGAAAATTAAACAATGCTCGAGGGAGTTACCCTGAATGTTTCTGATTAAATGTATGTATGTTAATATGTACTGTAATCTTTGTATCATATTTAATTGCATTGCCTTTTACTGAGAATAACAACAGAATTAGTACCAGATGAGCAAAAATTGCCACTAAAGTTGTACTCCTCGGTCGCAACCATTTCTTTACGGTTTCCTTGTTGGGATGACCCATCCAATTCTTTACATTTCAAAACTTACCCAAAATAGTTAATGGGTCCCACCACTTTCTCACTTTTCTTTCATTTTCACACTACTTTTTACCCCAATATTTCTCTTTTATATATTAAAAATCAATAGGTCCCACCACTTCACCCACTTTTCTTTATCCTGTCCTCTAAAATTTCAAAAAGGTATATATATTTTTACTTAAAAAGTATATATATTTTTATTTGTTATTCATATATTTGATAAAATTAAACTACAAAACATTACTCAGTATCCTTCATAATGTAAAAAATTTGAAAAATGTCTCGTTGAGACCTATATCCTGCCTCTGTCATTGATCATATCATGTTATTTTGTGCAAATTTTTTATCTTTTATGCATATAGCACTACTCATCTTATTTGTCACGTAGTATTGAAGAATTTGTGTTTGACAAATATTTTGCAGAGAATTTTGTGTTTGGATGTGGTTGTTTATAAGTTATAACACTCTAAATTTCACCCTTAATCTGTTCATGTTACTTTAGAGAGAGATTTATACCTTCTATTTGTCATATTTTTTCCTTATCTAATGTAATCTTGCAATATCTTGCCATGATATTGTGTTTTCTGGAATGGAATGGGAGTCGACCCTGTTTTCAGCTCTAGTATTCTTATTGGGTTAATTATCCGGTTGGTCACTAAAATCAGCTTAATGTATCAAGTTGGTCATTGAACTTAAAACGGTATTAAGATAGTCACTAACGTTACCAACGCGTACACTTAGTTAATTGTCGTCAATATTAAATGACATGAAACGCTGATGTGTTAAAGTTTATCCGATGTGGCATCTATATGGCAGGGGTGACAGCTCATTTTGTCCATCTCAACAAAGTAACAGCTCTTCATCTAAAGTTGTATGTATATATATGGCATTTGTATACATTGAATTTTAAAGTAAGAGCCGTTACTTTGTTGGGATGGACAAAGAAAGCTATTACTGTTGCCGAATAGATGTCACATCAGATAAACTTTAACACATCAGCGTTTCCTGTTGTCAAATATTGATGACAATTAACGGTGTGTACACGTCGCTGACTTTAGTGACTATCTTGATACCATTTTTAGTTCAGTGACCAACTTGATACATTAAGCAGACTTCAGTGACCAACTAGATAATAAATCCGATTCTTATTGCATATTTCATTCTTTATTCTGTCGATCTACGATCTCCTTTCACCGATAAAATCTTTTTCATTCTTTCATCCTCTCTTTTATATTTAATTTTTAAAAAAAATTTCTAATAAATATCCTTTTGAGCAGGATCTAATCCTTTTTGAAAAATTTTATTAGTACCTTGTTATCAAGACTGTTAATTGGTCACCCATCTTTTTAGATATTAGTATATTTTCCCATCTTTTTTATTTAGAGTAGTTGTGTGTTTTAGTATTGATTTAGTTGGGAATAATTTATATTAGTTTTTGGGGATCTCGAAATTGGAACAACAAGAATTTACTTTTTACAACAAAAAATTGTTCATAGGTATGGAGCTGTTCCCCCAATTTTTGTCGATATAACTAAAAAATTTGAATAGGCAATAGATAATATTTATGTGAAAATCAATTATGATACTACTAGTTTCTGGGATGGTGTAAGTTGGTTCGCTTAGAAAATTATTATAATCATTTTTAATTTAAATATTTTTATTCTATATAACTAAAAAATCTGAAT
>PHNY01116113.1:536-12544 GCA_003724115.2 Anethum foeniculum | reverse complement strand
CTCCCTCTTATCTGATAAACGAGATAAACATATGTTTTCTACTTATTTTTAAAATAAATTTGCAGCTTATTTATATTTACGAGAAATTAATACCCCGTAAATTCATTTAACGATACATGGACCGTTTAATCACAATAACTGGCCCGAAACATTTATTTACGGGGGAAATAATATTTTTAATTAAATATGAAAATTATATCAAAATTCCCCAAAATTAGCGTATGTTCCAAAAATGTAACAATGACGAGCCGACGAACCTTTTTTGATTTTATAAAACTAAAAGTACAAATTTTGCAGGGTTTGACGTCCCGGTAGGGTCCCTGTCCGATAATTTTTATTGAATTAAAATAATTTCTAAATTAGAAATAAACCCCGAAAATAATTATAAAATATTCGAACTCACGCAGAGCGCAACAGAACACGCATAACTCACATACGCTATTTAAAACGAGTCCAGATAAGCGTATAATTTCATGTAAATGCATTTTTAACACATAATAATTATTATAAAAATATCCTGGTCCTTACGGCACCACATATAATAATTACCACGTAATATCTCATGGCCAGAATTACTTTAATTTAAATAAACACATAATATTTCATTTAGTACGCAATTAAGCGATCACAAAATATTCGATTTAATTATTTTCACCACTCACCCGATACTAGGGGTGGACACGGATAGAATACCGGTAAAATATAAATTCTCATTTTCAAAAGACATAATTAAATATGTCCCAAAATTTCTAAAATACCAAATATATCACACTTATGCAAGTTTCACATTCTTGCATATTTATATACATTTGATAAATAAACTTTTGAGCCCAGATAAAATACCATATATAATTTTTGACGCAAATAAAATACTTTCTCGATCCCTACAATTTAAATAAGTTTAGTTTGCCAATACCGATACAACGATCGGCTTTTAATAAAATATGAAAATAGTAAAAGTAAATAAATATTTTCACAACATCTACAGGGATCGATACCATACTCATCAATTAACATATTGGCCAATTTAAAATCATGAACACCACACACAGGAATAAAATATCCATAATTTTATTCCTTCTTTAGCAAAACAATCCACACAAAATGCTCAAACAATAATAATAATAATAATGCTGAAAATACGGAGTATTACAATACCAAGATCTTTTAGGTTATAGTACTAGAAACAAGATCTCCAAATTCCATTAATATTTTTTTCTTTCTTTTAAAAATCTTTCCAACAATTTCCTAGCTCAAAACTTAACCCACCGGTATAACTTCAAAAAGAAGCATACCAGGACAAACTATTCGATAACATTAACTATAATATAAAGAATAAACTTTATATAGTAAAACTTACTCTAGTTCCGATTACTCTGAATCAAACCATCCTCAAAATAGCATCTTCCTCTTTCCCTTTCCGGACTACGCGGTTAAACCTCGCCAACTTAACTTTCCCTGGAAGGTTAAATTTAAAACAGGCAAGTATGAGCGAAAGAAATGCTCAGCAAGTTTGTTAAAAGAATAACAGGATAGTTTTAAAATATTTTACGGATTTTTCAAATAAAATTGATATTTGATATTATGTGAAACATTTGAAACAATAAGTTTCCAAACCGCAGAGAGAGTTAAGGAAACCGATATTTTCCACCTCAACAATATTAAACAATTTTGCTAAGTTGTAATACTTTTTCATTCAAAACTTTTGTTAGTTAACAAATAGAGGCTTCAATAATAACTTAAACTCAACAAAAATATGATCCATAATATCTTTAAAACTTTTCCGAAAACAACAACAACGATAGTAAACTATATTATCTGAACAATATCAATCTGTTTAACGAAGACAAAACAAAAGAAAACAAAGGCCACTATTGGCTTAACAAAAAACAACATTTTTAGATTAGAATCCACGACGGTGTGTCGCCGCGGTGATCATCCATGGAGCAACACCAATATGCCGAAACATATCCAACAAAACTATGGGTACCCCAAGCACACTTTGGCCTTAAACAAAACAAATAGCTGTTATATTTTCAAATAATCCATAGCTCATGCTAGGCCGCCGCCACTGTCCACTTATGCAAACCATCCAATCTTTAAAAAATACAACCTTTTATGTCCCTATTTCACACGGTTAAACAATATTTTAAAAAACAACTTCAGTCTTTTGGATACATAATACAATTGTCTGTTCTGAATTTCGAATAGGGAGAACGCTGGCATAATTTAAAAACCAGCATTTGGATATGTAAAAGAATTTAACTATTCTGAGTGTAGAATAGTGAAAGAATACTTTTATAATCAGAATTAAATATTAATATATAAAACGTTTAAAATGAAGGAGGAATACTTGCCTTATAATGCTTTCCTTATTTGACCAGCTCAGCATACTCTAGCCTTCTAAACGGCCTTCCTTTCGTTGCACCTTATAGACTCACAGTTCGATTCTACATAAATAAAAGACACTACTTCAGTTCGACTTTGAACGTCTAACTTAGTCTACCATTTCGATAATACAACACGTATACATATTTACACATTACTTGCCTTGTATAAATATATACACACAAGCAGTCAGAGTATAGTGTTTAAGAAGCGAAAAGGAACTGATATCCGGTCTTCGATTGAGAACTAACGGGAAAAACGAAGGGAGAAGGAGAGAGAATGTTTTACCAAGATATCTAAGATGGAGAGAGTCGAGAGGATGAATACATGGGAGAAAAAGAGAGAAATGGGGGAGGGGCTGGGTTAATGGACCAAACTTATCTAGGGACAAAAGGGTAATTTCACCCCTTTTATTTTGTTTTTGGTTTTGAATTTATTTAAGTTCAAATTCCTGAAAACGTATTTATAAATTAGAAAATTGAGGACTAATAGTTCAATAAAAATATAATCATATTTTTAAAATATAGAGAATTGAATTACCTTTCTCCCCATATTTTTAAAATAATTTTTGAGTGTATATTATTTTATACAAATTTTACAAGATAATGCTCGATAATTGAAATAATGATTATAAAATCATTTTAAAATACTGAAATAAATTTAACTATTATTTTTAAAAAAAATCTAGGGATATTCTAGAGATAATAAATCAAATTTTATAATTTTATCACATACCAATTATTTTATAAAAATATTTAAAGCCTCAAATAATTCTATTTTCATATAATAAAGCATTTAAATTCGTTTAAAAACACATCGATCACATAATTCAACACGTACAAGTTATATAGCACGTATTTACCCTTTCCTCAATCAAACCTTATACTTCCACTTAATATTCATATTAAATTTTAAATATATTCACTTCTCCAATTTCGTCATACACATAAAATTTGATCACCTTTATCGGTCACAATTTCACTTTATTCATTTAATCGTATCAACACACACGGGTCACATAATCATGTATTCACATAATTTCTCGTAAAATCATAACTCACTCATTGTTTCTTTAATTCTCATAAATAATCATTTTTCTGCTCTTTGATTGCTAGCACCAATTCATATACCACATAGTGACTCATCAAACTGGAATATGATGTAATATAACATTTATTAATTTTCTAACTTCACATAAAGTTGCACATTTATATATAATATTCGAAAAATATAAATCAAGAAATCCCTGGATATTACATATTTGATGTTGTAGAATTTATTATTAGGAGTTAATCATCAGAGTTTATTTCAAGAGATCATCGAGATTTATCATCCATCAGAGTCTGACAGAAGATGACATCATCAGTATTTGTCATCAGTACTTATTATCAGTATTTATCTGTCGGAGTCTGTCAAGCTACAAATTAGGAGATAATTGATTCTGATTAAAGAGACAAGATTTGCGGAGATATGTCAGTTCTGGTATCTTAGTGATGAATAAATGTCAATTACATGATATATTGTAATCAGATTATTTATGTATATCATATCTTTGTAACTGATAGTGAAGTTGTGTAACATGTAAACATAGATTAGGTTTACAACTATAGGTGTTGCTTATCACTTTTATCATTCGTGTAACCTAGCAGCTCTCAAAGATATTTGTTCATCCTTCAAGAGAGTTTAGTAAAACTTGTTATCAGTTTTTATTCATAATTTTGAAAATGTTTTTCATATCTTGTGTTATATTTTGATTTGATTGTTTTATAATGTATTTACCCCACCTCTACAGTATAATTAAGGTCTAGCAACTTATAAGTTATAACTTGTACTAAGTTGGGTTGACAAACACTTGGGGACGTAACATTTCATGTATCAAGTATGAGTTTTGTTCATTCCAGACTCGATGTTTGGTTGAATTTTTTTTTTCCAAACTCATACCTCAAACCCACAAGGTATGGGTTTTTGATAGTCTTACGAGGAGGTGAGTATGAAATATGGGTACGAGGTTCGAATATATTTTTCATTTTTTATAGAATTACATGTAAATTTTTAATACAAAATTAAATTAATAATATATTAAAATTAATTAAAATTAATAACTAAAGAATTTTTAATTAATCATATATATTCCAACACTCAATCAAATATATGCTATAAAAAATGATATCTCAGACTTATATTATATTGACCCAATTCAAAAATTTTAATTTCAACCATATACCACATCCGTCCCCCTGAATATTATAAATTGGGGGACGGGGGCTTGGCACACATTTTAACGCTCATTTATAACATAACTTCATAAATAATTTTAAATTTTTTCTTTTTCTATATAAAAATTTAACACTTGAAATTTAATTCCAAAAAAAGAAAATTTGAAAAATAAATTACGGAAGTAAAATTTATATTCAACTTTTTTTTTTTTGATGAAAAAATTTATATTCAACTTAAAATATATTTAAAAAAATATGTATTAAGGACTAACTTGTAAGCACTATGCCACGGGTAGCCCAACAGGCCCGCTATAAACAGTGTTTGCTGAGACACTTATCGATTTAAAATTCTTTTCATCTCACAAAAAACGTAGAACTATTATTTGTATTTGTGGCCCAATCCCAAAAAACCCTCAAGCCACCGTCTCCGCCGTTGCCGATGGCTGATGTTGCCGGAAGTTCTTCAGCTCCGGCGAAGAATGACAAGCCAGTTATTGTTAGGGTTAAACGCAAAGCTTTTCAGTCACGACTCGATGCTTTCTGTAAGTTATAAGTGCATGTCATAAAGATTGTGCCTTTTCTTAAGTTTAATCATTTCAACAATTTAAATATATATGTGTGTGAATGCTTAATTTTCATTTTATGGGCAGGGCTTGAAATTAATGACAGACCCTTAAAACGTCCGTTGATTGATTTTGAGAAGCTATCTTTGTCTCAATCATCCACCAAAGGTGTGATTTTTACCAATTCAAGAATTTTAAAGTTGTGCATAATTTTAAGAATGTATGTGTATGTTTTGTGTGTGCTTAAATGGGTCACCAGTATGAGTGATTTTGAGTTGACCCATCTTACACAGTAGAAGATATTCGAGTGCCCTAACTAATATCTCACTCAGAGAATTTGATAATTGTGCGTAATTGTAAGAAAATGTGCATCTAAAAGGTGTGATTTTTTTACCAATTAAAGAATTTAAAATTTGTGCTAATTATAAGAAAATGTGTGTGCATGCTAAAATGGGTCATGGATTAGAGTGATTTGAGTTGACACATCTTACACTCTAGATATTAGAGTTGCCTAACTTATTATCTCTCACTCGAGAATATGGCTAAAGGAGCAGACTTTGTGCTACCTATGCAAGTCAGACCTTTGTAATGTTATACCTCCGTTAACTGTATAAGACGGGCTGGTTTAAAATCACTCTCTATGCAACTGTGGCCGTAATATTGGACCAATTTGAGTCTATAGTAGATACTATATAGAAGAAATGCATTTGTATTATTAAGTTAAAAACTCATACTTAGTGGATACTTGATCCTTGCAACCTTCTATACATTTGCCTTATCTTATAAAGTTGTTTAAGGGTTTCCTTTGGAATTAAATATATGTGAAGATAACATATGTGTGGTTGTGTTGTACCATTGTACAAAAATGCTGCATAATTGGCTAATAGAGTGTACGTGAGTTTATTACTGTTTTGGTGTTGGAATGTTTTTATTTGCTTCTATATGTGAAATGGGTTTTCGATAGGTATAGAGTTGGATTTTAAGATATTAAGATACATTGTAACATGTGCAGTAGAGGAGGTAAAGACCAAGAAGGTCTTTGTACAGCATGTTGAAACACTTTGCAACTCGGAGGTGAAGGTTGATGTGTTGCGGTCATTTGTGGTAAGTGTGATTTATGTCTCCTTGGATGTATCCATCCATTGTCATGTCAGTGGAATAGACTTCGGCCCTGTTTGGCAATTAGCTGTTAGCTGTAGCGGTTTGAATTAACTGTTTTGACTAGCTGATTGTGTAAGCTGTTTTGACTAGCTGATTGAATTTAGCTGTTTTGAACAAAACTGTTTGGCAAGTAGCCTTTTCAATTAGCTTTTTGTATACATAAGTTGAAAAAGCTCCTCCAAGTAGCTTTTTCAAAATTAGCTTTTTGGGATCAAACAACTATTGTAAAAAGCTAACTACCAAACACTAGTATTAGAGGTTTCATTTGGTCAAACCTCTAATTTGGTTCAAAAAGCTATTTTTTTGCCAAAAAACTAACTTCCAAACAGGGCCTTCATGTATGCTGCTTTTGTGGAGTTCACTACTTACTGGTAAGCCCCATTTGCAATATGGTCGTGTTAACCTTGAGGATGAACTTGATTTTAGGCCTCGGTAATTACAGAAGAGCACGGCTTTGTTATAAGTATACGATACGTTTTTAATTTTTTTACAAGTATTTTTCAAGTGTTCTAACTAGCTACTATTCTCAAACAGCCTGAAACTTTGAACACTGTGGGCTCTGCTACGAAAAGTGAAGAAAAAAGACGCACTTTCAAGACAGGGAATGTAAGGTTCACTTTGCCTTTTTCTGTGAATGCATGTCCTTGTACTATACGAACAATATGTGCAATTGGCAGTAATAGTTTAATTAAAATACCATTTATATATATAGTGTATGTACAAAAATTTTAGTCATACTATGGTATCTTATTGGAGAGATATGCATGATTTTCTCATTGTGTTAGTTAGCATCAGTGAGAGAATTATTTCAGTTTACCTTTCAAGTATAATTGCTAAATTGGCTATTTCTTTTCGTCTTCTAGAAAAGCTTAGTATCACAAAATGAAGTGGTTGGTAAGTCATGAGAATTTTATCAAGATTATCTGGCTTAAATTTAGTTCACTGGAGCTTAAAAAGGTCTTTTTTATCGTTGTCACCTGAGATGGTTACACATATATAAGTTTGCGGCACAAAGATGATAACTTGATATACTTAACAAGGTGAACTTTTCTGCACTTGGAAGTGGTATTGATGTAGAAATTTGATTGATTTGTAATCATGATGGTGAACTAGTGAAGCAAATCTAGTTTGTTGCTAGTGGATTCTCCGGAAATACAGAAATGTATGGATTGTTAAATTAAAATATGCATGTAGACCTGGTTACTTATGTCATGCTAACCATTCAATCTCTGGAAGTCGCTTTGTATTTCAAGATTTTGCCTTAGTGGTGTTAGCCTAACCAAGGCGTTGGCCCTTTTGTTATTTAATGTTTGCAGAAACAAGAGCAGCTGCTGGGGAAAGCTAAGAAGGAGCATGAGGTATACTTTAACTCTATTTTTTGTGCAATTATTATGCTTTGGTGTTGGGGTGGTAAAGCACAAGCTGTTTGTGAGCTTAGCTTGCCCCTGACCTTGTTAACCATGCCAAGCACAAACGTGATGTTGTCCATTTATAACTTGAGTTCAAAAATTCGGGGCTTATGCTTCTTGAGTTCAATTGAATCAAGTATAATAAGTGCAAAAGCTGAAAGATTGTCTAGACTTGTTTAACTCTGATTTTATTCTTAGTTGGAAGGTTTATTAGATCAACCTTGGTGCAGCTTCTTTCTAGTCTTTTCACATCATAGATTGGTCTTTTTATTTATGGTGTATTATGCCGTCTGATATGGCTTCCATAACTGAAGGGCGATGCATGTTGGTTTCAAAGGATTTTCAGTATTTAACTTAAATAAAAAGTAACCTTTTCAGTGTGGTCACTTCGTGCTCTTTTCTCCTTAGATTTCTTCGAAAAGTGCTCGTTTTGAGCAAGTCTGGAGGAAAAGAAAAGGGACTAAAGAAGCAAATCATGATGAAGCAATTAAGGAGATGTGTCATCTTTATGATGTTGTGCGTGTTGATGTTCCTGAAACAACTCATGAAGAGAAAGAACATCGGTAATATTAATATTTTATGATATTAGTGTTACTTGAGGCTTCTTGGCATTTTGCTGATGCTGATTGGATTGCTTTAAGTTTGTTGCAGAAATACAGAAATGGAAGAGGAGGAGCATATGATGATGTCCTCTCTACTGCCCCTGTTAAGAGAGTGCGTCCCAGACGCTGCTTCAGAAATTGAATCTGAGATTGATAATTACATTTCTAAAGGGGGTATGGTAATAATGTGCAAAGTGCTTCAATTTCACTGCTCCTATCAAAGATTTAAATTGAATCTGATGCTTCTTTTTAAGTCCTGTAGTAGCCAGGTTAATCTTTAATATAATATCTGTAATATACCTATTCTCTTATTAGTATCTCTGAAATGCTGATGGCTCTGTAACAATGTGAAAATGCACACTGACTAATAGCCTTGTAGAAGTATAATTTATTTTGAAGTTTTTGATCTTCAATGGTCTTCAAGGGGTATATCATAATTTTTACCGGGTATCAGGATGTTTTTTTCACAATATTTGATTTTGTTGATTGTATACAATGGCCTGATCAATTTTTACTTGTGTTTCTGGTTATTGCAATTGCAGCAGGTAAAGATGACTATGTATATGACTTGTATGCTGTGAAGGATGATGCAACAATGATGTTGGAAGATGCTTTAAATCCATTTCCTTTGTGAGTTCTACAATCATGTAATATATTTATTGGTTTTACACTTTTACCTCTATTTTCCATCATATTGCTGATCATGCTCTTTTGTATTAGGGTCCAAGTGGATGATAACGATGATGATTTTTATGATGGCCCTGATGAATCAGAAAATGAAAGTTACGATTCGAATGGTATTGCTAAATACATGCATATTTATTACATGGTTATGATGATGAAGTCTGTCATTTTTAATGTTTATAGAGGGTGTCATTTGTACATTTCATGAACTACAACAATCTTAAAGTGAATACTGTCTGTTAAGGATTCAGGGATAGTTTCCTTACAAAAAAGGATTCAGGGATAGCCTGGTGTTACCCTAATACTTTAAAGACTGTGTAAACTACATTGCGTGCGTGTGCACCTGGTGTTACCCTTGTACGCGTGCATGTGCTATCAATTGATTGCACGAACATGTTGTTACCCTTGTAAGCGTACACATGCGCTATCAATTGATTGCACGCTCGTGCGCCATCAATTGATTTTCAAAAGCGCAACACTAGACTTTTTTTGCATAATGGTTAGAACATTTTTATTTATTTATTTTGGTTGTCTGTTAATCATAGCGGAAGATAATGCCATGAACGAGTATCCGGATGAGGAGACGTCCAGCAATGACGAAACTCAGAGCAAAAGTTCGGATGATATATCAGAGGAAGATGAAAATTCTGTTAGCAGTGCTGAAGATTTGCAAACTGAACATATAGAAGAAGATGCTTTCTTTGATGAAGGATCAGGACAAGATGATTATTTCTATAATGAGTTTGACAGCTTTGATGAAAATGATGATTACGAATATGATGATGATCAATTTAAGTAGCTTTGGGCTTGTTCTTGCTGAATGTAATTAGGGAAGATGTAAGGAATGTGTAACCTTTGATTTTAAGAATAGCCTTCATGAGCATGTTACTGTTCTATGTGATCTGTTACTGCTCCAAGTTTTCTGAAACTTGATTTCAGAAATGATATCGTATTATTATGCTTGTGAGAAGTTACACCTTTTAACTTTCCATTGTTCATAAATACAAGTCTACAACTATGTGTTAGTTGCTGAGTTTAAAAGTTGATTAAACCACCAGGAGTTTAGTTTCTTTACCAACCAGGTGTATGGCAATTGAAGACGTCTGTTCAAGGTCGTTTACTTTTCTTCTAAGAAACTCGAATCAGATATGAATTGATACAGTTTCTAGCTGTAGCAAGGCAAACTAGAAATTCTTAGCCTTCCCAGTTACAAATGCTAGATCTACTCTAAACTTTTCCAACCCTGACGTGTATATTTCAATTTTGATGTGGCCAACGGTATAAAAACACTCTGTTGACTGGCATTGGTCATGTGTTATGCTTCTGAATTTTGCATATATCTATATAGTCTATATAGTCTAATGTCTCTTTCTCTGAACTATGGGTTGACACTTAATCCATTATTGTCCCGGGTTATAATTTTATACGTGTTATGTCTTAATTAGAGTGAAGGCAGCCGGCAGCTCTTATCCAACTTAGATACTTGCTAAAACCTATTATTCTGCCATTGACATTCGTAAGTGCAACTGAACATAGGTTTATATAGTTGAGGATTTAGCAAGAAAGGATAGAGTATAATATACAACATTCTGGAGAAAAAAGAAATCTGATTCAGCCTCTTGATCCAATTTAAAATGCTTGCAATATAGAGAACCAAAGGAAAGAAATCTACTATGAAGGAGTTGTGCAAGAAACCTTGCAGCTCTTTCTTGTCAAGTTGACATTGGTCTCGAAAGTTCTGGCAAAGTTGACATAACAAAAAATAAATATATAATAGAAAGATTAGTGAGTGGAGTAGGTGAAGGTGATACTTTAAAAGAAATCTGATAGCAAGTGGATAAATTTTTCCATTTGCGTTCTCATCAATTCTTGCAAACTACGCATGCAAGACCTTACTGTTTACTTACCATTTTTAGTACTAGATGCCAACCTTCTTGAAACTAAGTATCATGTTTTAATTAGCTATTGTGATCGTAATGAATAATCATCAGTGTAATTTCCTCCGTGATTTGTTTGTAATATATATCGATCGAGATGCTCTACTGGAAATATGAGAATTCTGTAGGGCCTGTCATGCAAGTTTGTCAACTCATTATAAACTTATCTTCAAAAGTTTGAAGCTTATGCACCTTAACTCTTTGATTCTACTCAGAGTAGTTGTACATAAGTTTCATGCTGTATCAGTCTCACACAGATGTATTGGTTTAAAGTCCTTGAGAGCTTCCTAATATGCTAAAGCTAATTCCTAATCACAGTTTGAACAAGTGTATAGGCTTGTCTGACTTGTTCATTTAAGCAGTAAAATGTGGAACATATGGAGGTCGAAACCTGAGCAGCCTGATTTGTGCAGGCCCTGATGCAATAATTAAAAGTGATCATTGCTGCATTCGTAGAAAGAACAAGATTCTCAAGTACTTTTACCCGAGATCCTCAAGTACTTTTACCATTCAATATGCTTTAAACAGGCATTCCTAATGTACCTGACCATAAAACTGATTCTCTCTTTTTCACCATCGGTATTGTTATGCCCATTTTTGGGCATGGGTCCTAAACAGACCCATTATGATTCATTCAATTTTGGGCCTCACAAATAAGCCCAAATGTGATTGTCAATAGAAGGTTGATAGCCCAAAACTCGGATAGGGCACCCCTGTGGGTAGGGGCGCATGGCACCCCTTTGTAGGGGTCACATGTCCCCTCAATAAGAGGGGTCGCTAGCGAGTCTTGGGGTCGTTATCACCATATCAATGAGCCTGCTTTTGGGGTCACTACATGCTAAAAAGACTTAGGGGCCAACCCTTTTAGGGTCGCCTTATTATATGATTCTATGCAAGCCTAACCCTTCTTAGGGGCGCCTCGCTATGAGACCAATGGTCGTGGTCCCCTCCAGAGGGGTCGCATGGGCCTGGTCGTTATAATCTCATACATGATCCCTTTTTAGGGGCGCATATGAGGCCACGCCGCGCCTCCACGATGTCCCCTAGG
>PHNY01115973.1:0-13634 GCA_003724115.2 Anethum foeniculum | reverse complement strand
AGGAAATCCAGTTCAACACTCAATGACAAAGCACATCAGCATAAGATATCATTTCATTAGAGAGCATGTAATGGAAGGAACAGTGGAACTGCACTTTGTGCCTACAGACCAACAACTAGCAAATATATTCACCAAACCACTGTGTTCACTTGGCAGGAATGGAATGGATTTTCACAGAAATGGAATGGGTCATTCCGCCCGGAATGAAAATTAGGTTGTTCACTTGGGACAAAGGAATGAAATGAGTCATTCCAATATTCATTCTATTCTATCAGAACTGTTGTATTTCATTCCATCCAAAACGTGTGAGATAAGTTCATTCCTTCAAAACACAATAAAATTCTCACATATTTTTTCTTGACAATTTTTTTTCTAAAAATACTTTTATTCAAAATAAATTTCCCGAAAATGTAAAATGTTTTCCGAAAAACTTTTTTCAAGAATTTTTTTTCAAAAAATTTTTTTCGGGAAATTTATTTCCGAAAACTTTTCTTTGTGAAATTTTGTCCAGGAAAATTTTTTCACTCGGAAATATTTTTCGGGACTTTTTTTTCAAAAAAACTTTTTCCGGGAATTTTTTTTCGAGAAATTTTTTTCGGGAACACTTTTTTTGGGAAAAGTATTTTCTTAAAAAAAATTTCGGAAAAGTTTTTTTTCAAAATTTTTTTTAGAGATTTTTTTCCCAAAAATTTTTTTTCAGGAAAATTTTTCCGAAAATCTTTTTTTCGAGAAATTTTTTCCAAAAAAACTTTTTTGAGAAATTTCTCCGATAATTCCTGAATTTTTTTCGGCAAAGTTTTTTCGAGAAATTTTTTCCGAACACTTTTTTGGTTAAATTTTTTCCGAAAAACTTATTTTCGGTTAATTTTATCCCAAAAATCTTTATTCGAGAAATTATTTTCCGGAAAACATTTTTCGAGAAATTTTTTTTCCCGAAAAACTTTTTCCGGGGAATTTTTTTCTGAAAATCTTTTCTCGAGAAATTTTTTTACCGAGAACATTTTCCTGAAAAAAAATTTCCAAATTTTTTTTCGAGTTTTTTCCTTAAAACATTTTTTCGGGAAAATTTTTCCTAAAAACTTTTTCCGGGAACTTCTTTTCCCGAAAAACTTTTTTTTTCGAGAAATTTTTTTCCGGAAAACTTTTTTCGGGAAATTTTTTTCCATAACACTTTTTTCGGGAAAGTTTTCCAAAAATCCTTTTCCTGAGAATTTTTTCCCGGAAAACTATTTTCGAGAATATATTTCCACAAAACTTTTTTTCGAGAATTTTTTTTCCGAAAAATTGTTTTCGGGAATAATTTTCCTAATAATCTTTTTCTCAAAAAAATTTTTGGGTAATTTTTTTCAAAAAAAATTCCAAAACTTTTTTTTCATTTTTCATTCCATTCCCTAAAAAAAATATGGCAAGTGAACGCAAGAATGGAATAATCATTCTATTCCATCTCTATTCCATTCCTTCCCCATTCCATTCTTTCCACAATTCCATTCCAACCTCATTCCATTCCTGCGAAGTGAACACAACCTAAGTGAATCTACTTTTACAAGGCTAGTGAATGAATTGGGAATGATAGCTGGTCATTTCTCAAACACTGAAGAATAACTGCAAAGGTCTAAGGCAACACAAACTCAGAGTTGGTATCTTTTCTTAAGTATTTATGAAATTATGTTAAATACTGATACCATGTACATATAAAACTATTTGTTAAACTCTGCAGTTTTTACTTTATCAGTGTTTGTAAACACTGATATAGGTCAACAGTCAATTACTGATAGTCATCAGACTTTAACGTAGTTCAGTATTTGAATTTATTTATTTAGAAATAGATAAATAAATTAATCATTTGATATTGGACAACTTATTAAACGTGTTAGATTGGTATTTGAACAAACGATTCGTATGTTGTGTAAAGAAATGGGTAATCAGTTTGTTTAACAGTGCACGTTTAATTATTACCTTTTTATCTGTTCCACTAATTATGCCACAGCCGCTGAAACGCTGACAGCTGTCCAACCCATGTGTCCATGTTCTGTAATGGTAAGAGAGAGGTAAATAAAAGTGATTTTCAAATTTTTATTCATATTCACTTTTTACAAACTGTTTCTATTCTCTCTATTCTCTCTCTCTCTCTCTCTTTTCTATGTTCGAACTCACAAACTTTGAAACCCTAGATCTAAATTCTTCTTAATTCAACACAATCAATGGCAACCAAGGCTTTTATTTTCGATGGAGCAGAGTTTGTCACAAATAACTATGCAGCTATACTCGACAATGATGGAATCGACTTTGATTTTCATCTAATTTAAGATTTTCTTCGTTCGAATGAGGTGGGGTTTGCTCTCACAAACCCACCCATAATCTCTGGCAGACAAGTTCTAGAGTTCTGGAGAACATCAGTATTTGATGATGGTGGTGAAAACGGTACACCAACCATTGTGTTTTCTCATGGAGATGGGGACAAGGTTGTCACTCCAACAACCGTTCGAGCTGCTCTGCAAATACCCAACCATGATGGGTACACCATATTCACTGGTGATGATGCAATTCGAGGTCTATTCACTTCTATTGGCTATTCTAGGCCACTTGATAAACTGGGTCAACTCAAAAGACCAGGACTAAGGAAGGAATAGAACTTTTTCTTCGACTGCATCACAAGGTCATTTTCCAACAAATGCACAAATTTTGATGCCCTTCCACAGATGAGTCAGCAAATTGGGTATTCCTTAATCTATGACTCCCACTATGACTTTGGTAATGTCTTGTTAAAATTCACAGAAGATAGATTAACTGCTGATAGGAACACTGTATATTATGCTAGATTTTGTCAACTTTTATTTTCTTACTGCTTTCCAAATGTAGAGATAGCAAATGCTGATAAAATAGACTGCTTTAAATTGAATAAAAGGGCTTTTGAAGACCTTATAAGCAGGGATGGAAAGAAGGCCTCAATGCCTCAATTCAGAGTTCCTGCATAGGTCAGGCAGGTGCTAATTGCAGCCATGCCTACTGTGTATGGTATACAAAATTTGCAGGGAGCTAGGCTGCAGGAACCGACAAGGCAAACCCCTGTAGCTAACCCAAGCTCAAACACCCAAACACACCAAACACTTCCCACCTCAGGTGCCTCTCAAAAGGCATCTGCTGTAAAACAAAAGAAGTTAGCAAAGTTTGATGCTTCCCAGCACTCAGGACTAATGACTTCTCACTGTACCCTAAACACTGATAGGGTTCAGGAGATACAAGGTGGAAGACAGACTTCTCAGCCTAAAAGAAGATTGGTGGATGAAGCCACAGACTCTGATGAAGAAGACAATGCTCATCTATCATCTAAATTCAAAAATCTAAAGTTTGATGGATCACAAACAACAGCTGCAGGACATGATGGTCAAGGTTCAAGCCAAGGACCAGTCATAAAGAAGAGAAGATTGTTTAAAGCAGCTGAAATTGAGAAGAAGAAGGCTGAAGCTCAAATCTCTGATATTTCTCCACCTGAGAAAAGGTACAAAGTCAGTAGCACCATGGAAGAGATTGAGAAAGCAAGGGCTAGGAGGGTTTTCAAACCTCACCATGATCAGCAGGGATCAGGCCCCCAAGAACCTGCATCCCACAGTGATGCAGCAGCCAAGATTGATCCAGTCCCACAAGAACCTTCTGCTCAAAGGGCTGAAGAAGACTTTGTCTCAACTGCTGATACTGGAAGCTTAAACTCTGATGCTGATTTCCAGGCAACACAATTCAAGCCAAGATCCAACAAGGTTGCTGGAATCAAGCTTTCTGATAATCCTGAAGACATTCACTCTTCAGATGAGGAAGGAGAGGCACAAGAACATGTGTCTCAAAATTATACAGCACTCTCAGGACTTCCTGTCCCACAAGAACCTTCATCAGCAAATGATGAAGCAGACAAAGTGAAGACATCAACACTGGTACTAGATCCAACAGGAATTGTACATTCTACTGTGGAAGGAGCTGCCAAAGTATCTATTTCTGAAGCTCTTCCAGTTGATCCTGTATCAGTGATTGCTGATGAAGCTGCTCCAACTGAAGTTGCTCGAGGTATAAACTTTGATCTCTTATCAGCATTTACATATACTGATATAGTAGTATCAGAATTTATCTGTTGTTTATATATTATCTTAAATACTGATGGATAATCATGGACAGTCCACTATGTGGATACCCCTGTTCATGTGACTGAAGTGAACTTTTCTTAGCCACCTCTTATTTCTGTAGGACATAAATTTTCTGAGCTTTTCTGTGAGTTGTTAGAAAAGATTAAGTGAAAAACAGAACTTTTAGAGAGGCAGGCTCCTGACCTGGCAAAAGGAGAGGTAGTTGAAGGAATGAGCTTAGTAGCTCAAGTGAGTAAACTCTGACTATTGAAAGTCATGAGATGAGAGAAGTGAGGAGTGGTGAAAGCACTTTAAAAGAATATAGAGACTAAGTTTTACTTATTTTTAATTGCAGGTGCTCAGAGTGATTTTGTAACAGGCTCTGATGCTCAGACTGTTCAGGATCATCAAGTAAACTCTGATGCACTAAAGACTGATGTTCCTGCAAGTATAACTACTGATACTTCTCTACAGTTTAACTCTTTTTGTTTTTCTTTTATGGCAACACAAGAGTTTGTAGTAATGGGAATCTCCATTAATACTGCAGCAAGTCCAACACATTCAGTTCCCACTTCTTCTACAAATACTGAAGCTACAGTTGCAGTAGATGAAGATGCACTGTTAGCAGGGATAACTGCTGATGTTGTTGCTGAAGACTTGATAGCTGAGGTTCTTATACCTACTGTTGCTGAAGAGGAAGGGGCAACAAAAGCTGATATAGAAGAAACAGGTGCTGTTGAGTCTGAAATTGGCTCACACACTGTTGAATTCAATGCACCTGAAGCTGAAGATGAAGTGGCTCAGGTAAATCCAACAAATCATGTTGCTGACGATGAAGTGGCTCAGGTAAATCCAATAAATCATGTTGCTGACGATGAAGTGGCAAAGGATGTTTCTGATGATGAAGCTTCTCCTTCTGGTTCTACCAATGTTTCTCTTCATTCAAATGAAGATCTCAATAAAATCTTATTTCCTGAAGACATGACTAAAGAAGAAAGGAGAAGACATCAGAGAAAATATAACAGATCCTTACGGGAAAAGACCAAGTCAGATGAGTGGACCTCTAAATGGAAGGATGCAGATAAGTCATTCACTTATGAAGCTGCACATGACCATTTACTGACAGCTGAAAGGTCTATCAGGAATCCAGCTCTTCTCTCTCATCTCAAGGCATCCACAATAATGATCAAATATGTTCATTCTGATCAGATAAAGACAAATGATGCTATTGAAAAGGTGAGAATTGCTTTTGATGATGTAAAGTCAAAGCAGGAGCTTGCACTGAAGAAAGCACTGCAGCCAATCACTGCCAGACAAACAGCTATTGAAAAGAAACAGGAAGAAATGTCTGGTCAGTTGACTTCAATTCAAAATTCAATGGAGCTTCTCTTATCATTCTTTATTGCTGATGACAAAAAGGGGGAGAAAATTGCTAAATCTAAATGCACCCCTTGAATCAAAGATAATCAAGAGGATGAAGATGCTGATGCTGCTGGTGGAGGAAACAATGGTGGAAATTCACTAAGGAGTTATAAGGGAGGAGCTGATGGTGCAGGTGCAAGTGCAAGTAGAGCTGGAACTAGTAAGTCTGTTAAGACTAGATGAGGAGGTGTTAGTGGTAGAGGAAGAGGAAGAACTCTGACCACACATAAATAGGCTACTGTTACCACACAAGCAACTAAAGAACAAACTCTTATGGTAACAAATGCTGATGAAGTCCAGGCTGATAGGGTGATAGAAGCTGGTACTGAAGCTAGTCAGTTTATGCAGACAATGGAGATAGAAGGAAAGTCTACTACTCTATACTACAGAGATCAAAAATCATAGATGCTGATGAAGCTGTAGCTAGAAGACTTCTCCAGGAAGATGGTATGGATCTGGAACAGATCAAGCAGATGGAAGCTGATTTTGCTCTCCTGAAGTCAAGTTCAAATACTGATGCTGCTAGAGCCATGACCAACTCTCCAAAGAAGAAGAGGACACAAAGGCCTAGGGAGAAAGGCATTGTGATCAAAGAAGCCTCAAACTCTGATAGACCTGTGACTAGATCTCAGGCTATTCTAAATTCTGATAGGAGAGATAAGGGGAAGCAAAAGATTGATGAACCTCCTCAACCTAAATCTGTTCATGATGAGGGAGTGAGTGTAGAAGAACAACAAGAAGAAGCTCATTTTCAAATCAACAGAATAAAGGAGAAGATTAATTGAAGGAGCTGATTGGGAAGAAAAGCTTAATGCAACTTCAACCACTGATACTACTCAAGTTGAAGAATTGAAAGATGGTGAACAGCTCTTATCAACCTGTTATGAATCAAATTCAGTATTTCTATATTAGGGTTGTAAGCTTCGAGCTTTTATGACTGCTCTTGTGTTTCGTGACTCAAAACTGCCTTTACAAGATGCCTACGTACCTTATTTTTTGCTAAGGATCAAGTCAAAAAACGTAGTTCTGAATTGAGGGGTTAGGTCCCTTTATAGGTGATGAATTCATGAGTCAGATTAGGTTTGGGAGACTTTAATGGGCAAGTCCTCATAGTTGATTAGACTTTGGAGTCCTAAACCTCAAGAAGATGGACTCCTCATTGACTGTGGTTCCTTATAAGTCATATGTTAGGAATCATATCCTCGGTAGAACTCTTTTAAAGAGTTGTTGACTTGGTCATACAGTTGACTACGAATTTTGGTCAAAGATACTGTCTATTGGGCTTGCATATCTTAACTAGGCTTGTGAAATAGAACAGTCAACAGGATTACAAATCCAGTTGATCCTATAGTGTGGGCAGCATCAACTGTTATATATGTTTCCCCTCTGCCATGCGGCTTTATGTATGTTGAATTGACCCACTTATTCTGCTAGGCCCAATTTATCCAATTTGGACTTTGTGTCTTTATTATTCCACGGGCATAATTAATATACCATTAATTATATCTTTACGGTTATAATTTTTCCCTATCATTTGCCTCCCAACTTCTGGGAAAATCTTTCTGGAGATTTCGCAGAAGTTAAGTTTCATGCCCTTCTTTAGGTATCGTTTTATATCGTAAGGTGTGGAGCGACCTACACTTTTACAACGATTTTGCCTTACTCAGGGTTTCACATTCGTTACAAAAATTTTGGCAATTTTTTCTTATTTCCCATTTTTTATAGGAATTTTACTCTACTTACAAGTACTTTTATCAATTATTTCTAATTTCTCAGGAATTTGTTTTGCACCACAGGTATTTTTCTCAATTTTTTGAGAATTTTCTGCATTTTTATCTATTTTTCGACCAGGATGCTGCCCCTACTTTCGACCAGGATTCTGGTAAAAAAAAACTGCCATTTTTAGTTCCTGGTCGAAGTATTTCAACCAGGATCCTGGTCGAAATAAGGCCCAGGATCCTCCTAGTCGAAATTTTGGGCCTTTTGAGTCCTAGTCGAAGCATTTCAACCAGGATTCAGGACCTGAAATTCGATTAGGATCCTGGTCGAAATAAGGACCATGATCCTAGTTGAAATTTTGGGCCTTTTTGGGTCCTAGTCGAAGCATTTCGAACAGGATTCATGGCCTGAAATTCGACCAGGATCTTAGTCAAAAAATGGACTAGGATTTTAGTCGAAAATTCGGTAATTTTTGGGTCTTGGTCGAAGCATTTCGACCAGAATTTACTACCTGAAATTCGACGTGGATTCTAGTCGAAAAATTTTAGGACTTTATTTTTATATTGGGCCCAAATTATTTTGAATCCCTACTCTGGGCCTACTTCATTGGGCCTAACGTATTTTGGGCCTTTGTTTTATTGGGCCTAACCTTTTTTGGGCCTTCGTTTGCTGTATAATAATAATTTTATTAACTTTATTATTATTATTATTACATTTTCGAGAATGTTCCAGATACTAGGCCTTCTTTATTGGGCCTGATTTATTGGACCTTTTTTACCGGCTAAGGCCGGTATATGTTCTCCTAACGGTTATATTACAGGCTGTAGCCGGTTATATGACCGACTGGGTCTTTATATAAAGAGGTAGGAGTGAGAACTCATTTCTCACTTCTCCTACTCCATTTCTAAAATTTCCTTCAACCT
Organism: Anethum foeniculum; assembly: GCA_003724115.2. Classification (NCBI taxonomy): domain Eukaryota; kingdom Viridiplantae; phylum Streptophyta; class Magnoliopsida; order Apiales; family Apiaceae; genus Anethum; species Anethum foeniculum. The sequence goes on along the minus strand of PHNY01115973.1, from coordinate 5,458 downwards.
TTTCTCTCAATTCTCCAAATTTTCCGGTAATAATTTTTTCAGTTTTCCAGTAAAATTCCTATTTCTCGGCCAAAGTTCTGCATTTTTTGAAGATCTTTCTGGGTTTTTATTGAAGAATCTCCATCACTTTGAAGATTTTCTGGGTTATACTTGAAGATCTTTATATTTTCTGGATTTTATCTTCATACTTTGAAGATTTTTCTGGGTTTCACCTTTATCTTTTGAAGATTTTCTGGGTTTTTGGAGATATCAATGGTAGACAAGCGAGCTCAACGCCTTACCAGAATGAACGCAGCTGCCAAGGCCGCCACTCCGAAGAAAGGTACCGAATTCCTCATTTATTCTCGGTACTCTTCTTTGATTGATATGATCAACATAAGAGGGGATAAGTATCCTTTTGATGCTCATCTCGAAGCTTTTGATCATGGGAACACTTTCCAGGATCAAAAGGAATAAGATACTATGAATAAAGCTTATAATATAAAATCTCCATATAAACTAGTTTTGGCCGGGCCTGGGGACAGTTCTTGCCATTGGAAAAAAGACGCTCTTTGTGTGTATAGGGACACCCTTAGCGCTGGTGTTAGGATTTCCTTTCACCCCTTTATCCCTCTCTTACTAACCGATTTTAGGGTAAACCCTTGCCAACTTCCTCCTAACGCTTGGCGTTTAATTTTGTGTTTTTTGGTTCTCTGTATACAAAAAAACTTAGCCCCTTTTATGGCGGTTTTTAGAAAGATCTTTCAATTTAAAAATAGTCCTGATAAAAACCCGGGATGGATCACCTTAAACCAACGCCCAACTATTCCCCATATTGTAAACGGCTTATCCATTCCTGATAACAACCTCAAATGGAAGAAGGAATTTGTTTACTTGACCTGGGAAAGAGGCGATTGGGAACTTTGTTTAGGTCCTCTTTTGGCCAAGTGGTTGATGGAATTCCAAGGAATATCGAGCTCACCCCTGAGGAATAGTCGGCTTTTGACGCCCTCACTTCTGACAACGGGTGCACACACTCATGGGACCTCCTTAAGGAAACGGTCCTGGTGGAATGTGGACTCTCTTCAGTGTCCAAGAAAGGTATTACTTTCTTTATTTATTTCAATTTTACTTTCATAATTTATGCGTTGTTGGTTCTAATCGCAATTTTACACGTTGCAGCTGCTGCTGCTATAGAGGATGCTACCAACCTAAGGACCCCGAGTCTAAGAGGATGAAGAAAGCAGCTAAAGCCTTAAAAGATCCCCGCTTGGGTGATCGATTTCTAGAATTTTTGCAAGAGGCCGTGGCAACTGAGGGAGGGGAAGGCCCTATCCCACCTGTGAAGGGTAAACAATCTCACTCTGCAGTTTTCCAGCCCTCCTGGGGAATTCATGGAAGGGATTCAATCATAGGCAACACCAAACTGGCCCGTGATTGGTCCTCACACTCTATTCATCTTGTTGACTACATGGACTTTGTCCTTAAGAAAAATTTGGAGAGCATTGAGCTTCTCGGCTCCCAGGCTCATGCTGCGGTTAGTCTTATAACTTCAGTTTTTATTTCCTTTCTCTCTTTTATTTGTATTGATTTTAACATGCTTTTCTTGTTTTCCTGATCCTTCACAGACCAATGCCCACTTCCAGGGGCCATTCATCAGGCCAAGGCATGGAAGTATAGCTATGAGATCACTAAAGCAAGCCTGGATGAGGCTAATGCCAAGATAGCTGTGCTGGAGGCTAAGCCGGGCAGTACTTTTGCTGACCTGGAGAAGTCCAGGGCCAAAATTGTGGTCCTTACTGAAGAGAAAGAGAAGGGGATAGATGCTTATATGCTTACCCCTGATTTTGCTGAGCTCATGAAGGAGCATGACGCCCAGAGAAGGCCCGAGGTCTACAAGGAAGCCTGGGACGCTGCTACAGAGGCCATCACGGAGGCTCATCCTGAGACTCTTTTAGCGGACTCCTTCCCTTGCCCTTTGGCACTTCCCAGCACGGGCGCTGTGAGCGAGGACTCTGAAGAACCCCTTCATGAGGATGAGAGGATTTTGGCTACTTTTTATAGTCCCGCTAAGGACAGAGACCAGAAGAGGAAGGCGGCTTCTACTTTTGAGGAAGGCTCTAGCTCTACTGGTTCAGAATCAGGTTCAGAATCTGAAGGCAAACCTGCTACAAAAAAGCAAAGAGTCGAGGAAACCACTTATGGGTCATCTAGCTCTGAGCCTTCAAAGGCCAGTTGATTTTAGTTTTTAGAACTTTTCTCTGCTTGCCTTTATAGAAATTCTATTTATCATGGTAGTTGCCCTGCGCGGCATTTTAACTTGTCTTTTATTTTATGATATTTAGACTTTATACCCTTCAAGGGTTAATTCGTAGTTCTTTTCCTTTCGTATTTGAATTTCTTAAACTTTAGATTATTTTTGTTACTTTAACTCATATTGATGATCACAACATCATAAAACTTTAAAGAATTCAAGTGCAAGGAATGAAATATTATTAAAACTTCTATCGGGGCTTCTACCCTTATATAAGAAAAAGTGAAATAATCCACCATAACAACATAGGTAATTTATAGTCCTATCATGGCCAAAGGGCCTTATTTAAGTATTACTATAATTCTTATTAGAATTACACATAGTATTTCTTGAGATTCATGGCATGCCAAGTCCTGGATACTTCTTCTCCCTCCAAGGTAGCCAGCTTGTAGGATCCTCGTCCTAAAACTTTTGTAACTTGATAAGGTCCTTCTCAGTTGGGTGCTAGCTTTCCTTTTTGTCCAACGCCAGATGCTTCTATCTTTCTCAGTACTAAATCTCCTTCCTTATAAAACCTTTCCTTTACTCTCAAATTATAGTAAAAGGAAGCTTTTTTCTGATACTCAGATACTTTAGCATGAGCTTCATCTCATACCTCATCTATTAGGTCCAGGGCCAGCCTTTGCCCTTCCTCATTTTGTTCGGGTTCATAAGCTTGTACCCTCGGGGATGAGTGTGATATCTCTACAGGAACTACTGCTTCCGCTCCATATGCCAGTAGGAAAGGGGTAGCTCCCGTAGTGACTCGACATGTGGTTCGGTAAGCCCATAGTATGGGCAGAACTTCATCCACCCAACTATTTCTTGACTTCTCGATCCTCTTCTTTAGTCTGTCCAGGATGATACGGTTGGCTACTTCAGCTTGTCAGTTTGCCTGCGGATGGGCAACTAAGGTGAATCGCAACTCGATCTCGTTTTCCTCACAGTACTTTTTGAAATCCTCATTATTAAATTGTGTTCCATTATCAGTCACTAAGATACGAGGAATTCCGTATCGACACATGATATTTTCCCATAGGAATTGGGCAACTTGCTTGGTGGTTATCTTGGCCAAAGGTTTGGCCTCAATCCACTTAGTAAAGTAATCAATTGCGACAATCAGGTATTTCATTTGGGCTGTGGCCACAGGAGAAGGCCCCAAAATGTCCATTCCCCACATTGCGAAGGGTATAGGGGAATTAATGGATGTCACCATCTCTAGGGGCTGTCTTACAATTGGAGCATGCTTCTGACAACGATCTCATTTTTTGACGAAGCTTTTAGCATTGTTCATCATCTCTGGCCAATGGAAACCTAAGCGAGTAATTTTGTGAGCAAGCGCCCTGCCCCCCAGGTGTTGTCCACATATTCCTTCATGAACTTCTTCCAGGGTTAATCGAGCCTCGTCAGGCCTCAAGCATCGAAGATATGGAATCACGAAGGACCGCTTGTATAGAATCCCATCAATCAGGGCATATCTCAGGGCTTGTACGTAAAGTTTCCAGGCTTCAATGGTATCACTAGGCAACCACCCCGTTTCTAGATGAGCTTTGATATGATCCATCCAACAATTTCCTAACAACTCAATAGGTGCCACCAATTTGATGTCAATGCTTGGCGTCTTCAACACCCTATAATATACACTTCCAAAGCTATTTTCTACTTCTGAAGAGGCAAACTTTGACAGGGTGTCTGCCTTGACTTTTTCCTCTCTGTAATACCAATACAGCACCACTTGAATTTGCTTTTGATGCCCCATCAAAATAGAGCACCCAATATTCCTTGACCGACTCTTTGACCTCCTTTTCCTTGTCCTCTTTTCCTTGTCCTCTTGGGGTCCCTGTTCTATATCTTACCCCCCGACTTCTTGGTTGTAATGGTACATTCAACCACGAAGTCAGCTAATGCCTGGGCTTTGATGGCCGTCTGTGGCTTATACTTAATATCAAACTATCCTAGCTTAATAGCCCATTTTATCAACCTTCCACTTGCCTTTGGGCTATGGATAACGTTTCTTAACGGCTGATTAGTTAATACCTCAATCTTGTGTTCTTGAAAGTAGGGACGCACCTTTCTAGATGCCATGATAAGGGCCAGGGCAAAAATTTCAAAGGTAGAGTAGTTCAACTCTGCCCCATGCAATACTTTGCTTACATAGTAGATGGGTTTCTGAACCTTGTCTTCTTCCTTGACCAAGACAGCACTCAAAGCTTTTTCTGAAATCGCCAAGTATATGTAAAGTACTTCATGAGCATCGTGCTTGGCTAGTAATGGTGCTTTGGCCATGTACTTCTTTAGATCTTCAAATGTTGCTTGGCTTTCTTCCGTCCAAGCAAAGTCTTTTACCTTTTTTAAGGTTTTAAAGAATGGAAGGCACTTATCCCCAGATTTTGAGATAAATCTCCCCAGAGCAGCAATCATCCCCGTAAGCTTTTGCACATCCTTCATGGACCGTGGTGGTTCCATATCTAAGATGGCCTTTATCTTGTCAGGGTTGGCTTCGATTCCCTGTTTAGAGACCATCAATCCCAGAAACTTCCCAAATCCTACTCCAAAAGCACACCTAACAGGATTCAGCATCATCTTATGGCGCCTCAGCACTTCAAATGCTTCTTTTAAATGACGGATGTGATCAGCCTTGTCGAGGCTTTTGACTAACATGTCGTCCATGTACACCTCCATAGTTTTCCCAATGAGATCCTTGAAGATCTTGTTAACCAATCTTTGATACGTGGCTCCTGCATTTTGAGACCAAAAGCCATAACAAGATAACAATAAACACCAAAGTTAGTGATGAATGATACCTTCGAGATGTCGTCCTTATGCATTTTGATCTGATTGTATCCGCTGAATCCATCCATGAAGCTAAGCATCTCATGTCCAGCAGTTGCATCGATGAGGACATCAATCCTTGGTAAGGGAAAATAGTCCTTTGGGCATACATCGTTAAGATCTGTGAAATCAATACACATTCTCCATTTTCCATTAGATTTTTGACCATTACCGGGTTAGCTAGCCATTCAGGAAATTGTATTTCTTCTATAAACCCTGCTTTCAAGAGCTTGTCTGTAACACCCCCAGATCCGGGGTCGGGGATCCGAGTCGTTACGGTCTTTAATTCCATTATCAATACTTAATCTTGAATCATAAATAAATACTGCATGTTGTGACCCCTCAAATATACAC